>JAUIMM010000281.1:8805000-8972500 GCA_031769625.1 Taudactylus pleione | reverse complement strand
AGGGGATCCTGTGGGGACTTAGGGTTAGGCACCCTCCCAGCTAGTGGAAGGGGGAGATAGGGTTAGGCACCCCCGGGGAGAGGTTAGAGTTAGGCACCCTCTGGGAGGTTTAGGGTGCGGGGAGGGGGGGGGAGGTTAGGGCTGGGGGGAGGTTAGGGCTAGGCACTAGGGGGGAGGTTAGGGTTAGGCACCCCTAAGGGAGGGTTAGGGGGGGGGAGAGGGGTAGGGATAGGGTACTTACCTGCCCTTTCGGGATCTGCGTTGTTTGGGCTGCCGGCGTTGGGATTTTAACCGCAGAGCTCACGTACTTGGCCATTCATACCGATCCCACTTATTGCAGTGAACTGCAGGCCGTGGGACAGAATGTTTTTTGCAGTTCATTCAAAAGTCCTGGGCTATCCACATCTACTTTTTGAAGGATAGATTGCAATCTTAATGTAAGCAGTTCCAATATCCTATAGAAATGGGTGTTCTAAAACAAAACAATGTTAACATTGTCTTACATGGTTAAAGGAACCGTCACCATTCCAGCACCATGACACTGGGCGGGTCAGACCTCCAGTACTGGGGAACAATTACTGATTTATTCACTAGGGCCGCTGAGGATTGTGAGAGCTACAAGTTCTGATGCAACCTAATTACTGCTGTCTTGTTATCCGGTACTGATTTACAATTTATATGCGATAAAAAGGTAAATACAATATACTGTTGTTGCTCTTTCTTTCTTAAGTTGGGTACACACCTTACAGATATATCTGCAGCAGGCTTGCCTACCCTTCCGATTTGGTCGGGAGCCTCCTGAATATCGGGTGCCGCTCCCGACTCCCCGGAAAGGCAGGCAAGCCTCCCGGCTGCCGCCTACCCCCCCGAACTACTACTAAAAACCCCGCAGCTTGGGGGCACGATGACGCGATTCGCGCTGAATCGCGTCATCGTGGCTCCGCCCCCTTCTTCACAATGCCTTTTTCCAGGCATTGTGAAAAGGGGGCGGCGCCACGATGACACGATCGTGCGGTCACGCCCCTGGCCCCGCCCCCAAAACAGCATTATTGCCCGGCCACGCCCCCCGCAGAATGCAGGCATTCAGCTCCCTCCCGGAAGGAGCGAGCTGAATGTCGGCAAGTATGATCTGCAGATGATGGTTGTTCATACACACGGGTCTCGCTGGCCAGTGAACATGTCACGCCCCCCTTCCCGCAGCCTCTGCAGCAAGTGTACCGCCGTACACACAGCACGATACCCCAATATATCTGCAGATATACTGGGCATCAGCTGTGCAGCACAGCCGACGCGATATGTCTGAGAGTGACTTCATGTACAGACATATAGCTGGTACACAATGGCCGACGTACACAAGATATATTGGCCAATCAATTGATCGGCCAATATATCTGCCAGTGTGAGTACCCAGCATTACTGTAGAATGCACTGAAAGAGAAATAAATATGTGGAAAAATGTATAAATAAAAAAATATTAGAACAATTTACACTATACTCCACCACACACACACACACACACACACACGCACAGTATTTTGGCATATATCAATAGCCATGCACTAACATTTAAAAAGGGAGGGGGGGAGTTTGGACCTGTGTCGGGTACACACTGGAGCAATGTTTAACCTGATTTTCCGTTTTGTATCGACAAATCACCTACATCACTCAGTGTGGTACGGGTAATTGCGCGTGTGGTACGGTTGCAACGATTGCTAGGTTTGATTTGCTGCACATCAAACCTAGCGATGTCGCTAGCGACCTGTAGTAAGTTAATGAAGGACGGAACAGTGATGGTTCCACTGTTCATTAACTCGTTGCAGTGTGTACGGGCAATCCCCGTTCAAGGGCATTCGTTCCAATGTCTGAACGAATGCCCGTCGCTCATGTGTGTCCCCACCTTTAATTGCAGTTTATGCAGAGCGAGGTCCTACTCTTTGAAAATCTTGATTATAAATAAGAGAACAGCTAATCTGTGCTCACTCTGAAAGGGAATATGTTAAAAGTGTATATGTGTTGTGAACTGAAACATGCATAATCATAAATAGGTGTTCTATTGCAAAAGCTGGGTACACCCCCCCCCCCCCTGCTGACCTATCTAATGATTGCTAAGTGCCAATGGGTATGTACTGATTTCACAACTGGGCAGGCATTTAAATTGCCCATAAAGTCGTTCACAGACATATTGTCTATACACACCTTTCAATGCACTACAGATATATCACCCTCTCAATGCAACGGGCAATATATCTGTCAGTGTGTACCCAGCTTTAGAGACACAGTGCTCTATATATATCAGGTGTATTCTTTAGGGAGCACATTTCACTGTATAGTAGTAGGAGACTGCTATACCCCACTTGACTAAATAGTCCAGTTGCTGATGTTGTATGCAGGATTTATTCAGGTGTATTCTTCCAGGGAGCAACCTTCAAATAGGATAGGAGTAGAAGACTGCTATACTTCCCGGCACAAATGGTGTCACTGCAGTCTGATATGACGGGTGTTGTGTAAGAAGAAGTCCTGAGGCGAAGTTTGTCCAACCTCTGTTGACCATGTGTAAGAAAGGTTCAATTAGGAGATTTCTTACCGGTAAGATGCGACTATGATCTGGAGGTCGCTGTGTTTCCTGAGTGTCACTTGTATGTCGCAGATATAGAGCATGGAATACACTTGCTTTTAATAGTGCACTGAGGGCCTGATTCAGCACGGATCGCTATTGTGATCGCAATAGCGATTACGCATGCAGTCTCACTGTGAAGATATGCTGATGATTGCAATCGCAATGACGTCGCAGCCTAACATAAGGACACCCACTTTACCTTACACACATCCGTAATATGCACCCACTTTTCCTTACACACATCCGTAATACATAGAAAAATAGCGAAACCAATGGTAACATCGAGTACAATCGCAGCCTCATGCACACTTGCACAAGGTCTGACCTTACTCAGGAATTGCTAACCTCATCGCACGCAGTGAAAGCCCAAGCTGCGTAGGGCATCATAATGGATAATTTATGCACGCCCTTGTAACAGCTTTCAAATACACTGGCACGCCTGCGTTGCGCCGACCACCCCCCTGTCACCACCCCCAAACGGTGCTTCCTGTCAATCTGTTACAATAAAACACCTATTCCATTTAGGATTATGCATGTTTTTTGTTTCACAGCTCTTAATCAGAGTATCTCCTCACTGAAATAAAATAATTATCAGCTCACCCATTGTTAAAAAAAATCCCCTGGAAAATCATTACCTGTGAAATCTAAAGATGTGATAAAATCACAGCCTGGAACCATTGATCAGCCACCTTTCTCACCTCTTGGTGAAGGTTTTATCATGGACTATGATTTCTTGACTTGTGTTGTCTTTTTACCTTATCTGCATGTTTGCATTTCAGTAGCAGTTGTGTCCAGTTCTGTCCAGGTGAGATTTGATCACGCTCAGCAACTAGCTGAATTGCTATCTACAGATTTTAATGATTTACAAGTAACCCAATCAGTGAAAATACTTAACTTTCAAAAATACATTTATTAGTTGCCAAAACCTAATGGTGGAACTGACAGCATAAATACATTACGTAGCAGCACAAGAGTGGTCTGTTCAGGCATTATGAAACCTTCTTGCAATATGTTGAAAATTCAGAGAAACCTCAATCAGTGGCATAACAGGGCTGCAGTGTGCCCTGTGCCAGATCCAACCCCTGAGTGCGTGATATCGCGCAGAGGGGGCGAGGCAGACAGCATCGATAAGTGCAGCACTGCCCAAAACATCCTCCGGTACCTGCCTGGAGCATCGAAAGGACACTTCGGGCAGCACTGCAGCAATGGTCCTGGCTGCAGGGTACCTGACCAGGCACCATGCTAGCTAGAAGCAAGGGCCGTGGGGCAGCGACGATGCCACCCCCAGAGCCCTGCAACCCTGTATGACAGCACTGCTTGCACACCCCTAGTTATGGTCCTAACCCCAATGTTGCATACGTACCACAGAGTGTATGCAGAGATCGCTGTTGTGTATTCGATATCTCTCATTTGTGATGGTGGCGGACAGACATAGGCGTTACAAGTGAACGTGGTGCATTCTCAAATGCAGAGCCTAGGTTAGAGAAGCCATGATTAGAGAAAGTTAAACACTGCGCCAGCCATAGGGCATCATAATTGTCGATGGTCATCTCGATGGTGCGCTGATGGTGGAGTGTTTGAGTACAGCGGCAGATTTCAACTCTTCATGGACATTGAAATTGGGCCTCTCAGGGCTTGCAGTCTCCGGCACTCGCAATTTCTAAAGGGGAAGGCTGAAACTAGCATTTGCATATTATCACAACAGATAATCTGGAGAAATAGGAGCCATGCATGCATTGCGTCCATTCAAGATCAGTCCCCATGTCCAAAAAAACAATAAATAGGCAGATGTAATATTCACAATTGAGCCTTTAGCTCTAGTATAAAAAAACAAGTGTTGATACATGGGAGTGATGTAGGTGAATGTGTTACGGCTGAGGTGATACAGGGGAATGTGTTGCGGTGGAGGTGATGGGGGAAGTGTGTTGCTACAGAGGTGGTGGGGGTGAATGTTGCTGCACAAGTTATGGAGAGGAATGTGTCTCTAGAGAGGTGAGGGAGAAGGAGGAGATCTGTTATTACAGAGGTGAGTGTGGAGGAATATATTACAGGGGAGAGTCATGACCATAATTGCTGGCTTTTTAGCTGGGCTGTCTGGGAGGCTACGGTGGGAGGTGCAGGGGCATTGTGCAGTGAATCATATAATCACACCCCTGCATCAGCCACTGTACTGGAGAAGTGGGCTGATGCTGGTATGCTCTCTTGTACTGTAAGTAAAGGAAAGTTCCCAGACATTTGTGAACCTCCCTGGATATTCCAAGAGAGTAGCTAGTATGGGCATGACTCACTTTCCATGTGGTCGGAGCACACCATATACATGTCATGACCACATACAGTATTGCTTTCCCCATTGATTGTTTTGTAACAAATTTGAGGAATATGGCAAAACTGCATAGATGTTCCTCTGGCAAATTGAACATCTCCCAGTCAAGATGCAATGAGTTTGCAAGATTATTTGCAGATAAAGTATCCTCCATCCGGGCAGAAATCCCCACAGTGCCATCAAAGGAGTGCCAAACTACCAAGCCTGCCAAGGGAAGGCACCTGTCTTCATGAAACAGCTTTGACATAATGGATGTAAAAGACATTTCTAAAATTATCTGAATGTTGCGGCCCACCACCTGTCATCTGGACCCTGCCTCAACCAAGCTTCTCATAGGGTGTATTGACATGATTGGCCCTGTAATTGCCAAAGTAGTTCAATGCTCTTTGCAGACAGGAATTTTTCCTCTAAAGGGAGCAATTGTTAGACCACTTTTTAAAAAAAAACTAATTTTGACTCTGACTACAGACTGGTATCAAACCTTCCTTTTCTAGAAAAGGTCATTGAGAAACTGATGGCAAAGCAACTGGAAACCCGCCTGTCTACCCATGATATTTATGATCAGGATTCAGGAGAAGACATAGCACTGTAACAACCCTGGTATGTGTGCTTAATGATCTTCTGATGGCAAGAGACAGAGGTGATTGTTCAATCTTAATCCTCCTGGATCTCTCTGCAGCATTTGATACTGTGGACCACGGGATTCTAATTGAGCACCTGAAAAATTTCTGTGGACTGGATGGCACAGTCCTTAGCTGGTTCAAATCATTTCTGACCGGCAAGTCACAGAGAGTTTCTTCTGGAGTAAACTCTTCATCACCAGTGCCACTTCCTTGCAGTGTCCCACAGGGTTCTATACTATCTCCCATGCTTTTTGTAGTGTACATACTACCATTGGGTGAAATAATCAGACGTCATGGCCTGGTCTTCCACTGCTATGCAGATACACAACTGTACCTGTCCTTTGCTCCAGGTACTAAGAATCCCATAACAACCCTAAATGGCTGCCTAGCTGAGCTCCAGGAGTGGATGAGTGCCAGTTGGCTGCGACTTAACCCTGATAAAACGGAGGCCCTTATGATAGGTCACAGGACAAGGCTACAGCATAGCCAACCAACAGGACTTACGCTTATGGGCTCAGAGTTACAAAACACTGAACATGTGCAGAATCTTGGTGTTGTCCTGGATAGTGGCTTGACACTTAAACATTGTCACGGGCTGGGAAATTGGAAGGGGTGGGCCCGAGCTTGGTTGAGTGACAGACACCCGGACCAGAAGAGAGTTTGAATTTAGATGGTTTAATGTAATTCTTTAACATACAGATGAAAGAGGACTAACTGAGTGATGGTAAATAAAGTCCTTGGTGCAGAGATGCACAACTGCAGATACTTAAAACAAACACAAAAGTCTCAGAGGTTCAGGGGGTACTGTGGAGGAGAATTGCAGGGTTAAATACTGTAGAACTTGTAGATGAGTTGAATACTGAGTTGAATACTGTAGCAGAGTAGAATATATCCTGGATGGAGTATGCAGGATTGGGAAGCACTTTGAATAGAACTCCGGGATGGAGTGTGCTGGATTGGGTGAGCACTTGGAATAGAACTCTGGAATGGAGTGTGCTGGATTAGGTGAGCACTTGGAATAGAACTCCGGGATGGAGTGTGCTGGATTTGGGAAGGAGTACTCCTGGCTGGAGTACACAGGAACAGAGTCACATGTGAACTGGAACTGGAAACAGCAGGGCTCAGAAGCATAGGTCTGGCTAGAGCAATAGCACTATTGTACTGGCAATGAGACAGAGTCAGGGAAGGGCTTTTATACCCCTGGCCGGATGGTGATTGGCTGGAGTCACTGGAGAGCGCTGCTGACTGGATGGGGTTGGATCACCTGACCTGATCCAAGATGGCCGCGCCCATGATCTGGATGTCTGGCATGCAGAAGCACAGGAAGTGCATGGAGAGGCAGCAGGTACAGCTAGGCAACAGCGGGGATGCAAGGAACCACCTTCTGGTATAGACCCCACTCTGGATTCCCCTGAAAGCAGCAGCCAGCGACTCAGCAAGCCACGATGACACCAGCGCATGGGAAGATGCAGGGGTCTCTGACGGAGGTCTCTAGCATGGTTTGTAACAAACATTAGGTATCAGCCACAATCAAATCCTCATTCTGTCATCTGAGGAACATAGCCAGAATCAACCAATTAATTCCCTCAGAAGATCTGCCTAAAGTCATACATGCATTTATATAATCATGCCTAGACTACTGCAACATCCTCTATCTTGGACTCCCAGCAAAAGAATTGCACTGCTTGCAGATGGTACAAAATGCAACTGCCAGGCTATTAACCAACCAGCCCCGTTTCAGCCACATAACATACATTCTCTACTCCCTTCACTGGCTACCTGTCAGATGGCGAATTGTTTTTAAGATTGCCTTACTAACTTTGAAAGCCCTACATGACCAGGGCCCAAGGTACCTGAAGCAGCTTCTGATTCCTTACTGTCCCACTCGATTACTGCAATCCATTTATGGACTATTAACAGTACCTAGTATCTCCTGGAATTCGTCTGGGGGTCGAGCTTTCAGCTTTGTGAAACCAACTTTATGTAACTTCCCTGCACAGTTAGAGAGGTCTCCACTCTAGAGTCCTTCAAAAATAGATTCAAGACTCACCTATACACTTTTCAGACATATGACCCAGAAATTTCTCCTGTGCAAAATCCCAGGTATTTGGTCGAAACCCCCCTTTCACACTACAGAGTCTACCCGGGGAATACCCAGGTAGACCCCTTTCAGACATGAGCTGGATTTTTCAGATTACATGCATCTCCTCTGCCATCTGCCCCTCCTAGCCTATCCCCTCTCCGGCTGCCGCTGATGATGTCATCAAAAGGCAGCAGGCCAATCACAATGCAGCCATTTTTTTTATTTTATTATATTATTAAATTATTTATTTTATTCCCCATTTGCCCTGGTGGTCCAGTGGGAGAGCGGGCAGCCCACTGTGGAAGAGACCCGTCGTCCGGCTTTAGTCCTCTTTGCCTGAGGACCCGGCCAAGGTCGTTGTCTCTATCTACAGCGACACAGCCACTGGCGCCGGGGGTGGTGAGCGGCAGCGATGAGCGCCTTATAGGATGCTCTGCGCTGCCCACTCAATGTAAAAGCTGCTTGGTGCAGCCTGGGAGTAAATTCCCGGGTAGCACCATTCAGATATGAGCAGGGTAATTTCCTGGGACATAACTCCCGGGAAATTCCCTGGTCAATTGGGTTGGCTACCCGGGAACGTGTTCCCGGGTAGGTACCTTAGAGACATACACAAGATCACGGGAATTTGGCCGAGGCAGGCCAAATTCCCTGGAATCTCAGTATATCTGAAACGGGTACTATTCACCCAAGCATTTCCATTGTTAAGCTTGTTTTGTATTTTGTGCTGTAAAGGCAAATGTAAAGCACTTTGAGTCTTTTTAGGAGAAAAGCGCTATATATAAGTAACATTATTAATTATTATTATTATTAATCAGACCAGGCCACCTTCTTCCATTGGGCCATGGTCCAGTTCTGACACTCACATACCCATTGTAGGTGATTTTGGAGGTGGACAGGATTCAGCATGGGCACTCCCACCAGTCGGCGGCTACGCAGCCCGTTACGCAGCAAATTGTGATGCCCTGTGTGTTCAAATACCTTTCTATAATACAACTAAATGTGGAAATGGAAATTTTAATTGATGTCATTATTCCTGATGTTATTGGGCTGGATATGCTTACAATGTGTTTAGCACTAGCACTTTACATGATGCTTAATTGAGATACTGAGTGCCCTCATATGTGAAATGAGATGAATAGTATTGTGGTTCAGCACTAGTACCTCATTAGCACAGATCTTTATTTCTAGCAAATGAAACTGGTTATATCTACTTGATTTGCTTTATTTTTCGTATGACATTGTGTAACCGCATAGAATAACTTCTATGCTAGATGATAGCACTGGCACTTTTTTGATTTTGCACTCTTTGCGAGGTTTGCACAGCTTTCGGACAATTGTATAATTATTCTCCGCTGAATCTTTTGGACTGTGATAATGACACTTCTGCTTAATTTGCACAGTCTGTTGAATTGAGATAATTGTATTTATTATCAAGTGAAAGGTATAGCACTGACAGTAAATTGCACATTTTTAGAATAGTACTATAGAGCAATAACTAATAATGGTCCTGCTCTATTATATAGGACTAATATCTGTGTCTACTTACAGTATAAATCTGATCTAATTAAATGGATGCAAGACTTTATTGTTCACTGTCTCAATTTATACCATACACTGTACTTTCTTCTATCTGTCACCATCGGCAGAGTAACTCTCTCATTATACAGTCAGGTGCATAAATATTGGGACATTGATAGAATTTTCATATTTTGGCCTCTATTCACCACCACAATGGCTTTGAAATGAAACAAACAAGATGTGCTTTAACTGCAGACTTTCAGATTTAATTTGAGGGTAATTACATCCAAATCAGGTGAACGGTGTAGGAATTACAACGGTTTCTATATGTGCCTCACACTTTTTAAGGGGCCAAAAGTAATGGGACTATCAACTCAAAAACTATTTCATGGACAGGTGTGGGCTATTCCCTCGTTATTTCATAATCAATTAAGCAGGTAAAAGGTCTGGAGTTGATTCTAGGTGTGACATTTGCATTTGGAATCAGTTGCTGTCGACTCTCAATATGAGATCCAAAGAGCTGTCACTATCAGTGAAGCAAGCCATCATTAGGTTGAAAAATCAAAACAAACCCTTCAGAGAGATAGCAAAAACATTTAAGTGTATCCAAATCAACTGTTTGGAACATTCTTAAAAAGAAAGAACGCATCGGAGAGCTCAGCAACACCAAAAGAGCCGGAAGACCACGGAAAACAACTGTGATGGATGACAGAAGAATTATTTCCCTAGTGAAGAAAAACCCCTTCACAACAGTTGGCCAAATCAAGAACACTCTCCGGGAGGTAGGTGTATATGTTTCAAAGTCAACAATCAAGAGAAGACTTCACAAGAGTGAAAAGCACCACAAGATGTAAACCATTGGTGAGCCTCAAAAAAAGGAAGACCAGATTAGAGTTTACCAAACAACATCTAAAAAAGCCATAACAGTTCTGGAACAACATCCTATGGACAGATGAGACAAAGATCAACTTGTACCAGAGTGATGGGAAGAGAAGAGTATGGAGAAGGAAAAGAACTGCTCATGATCCAAAACATGCCACCTCATCAGTGAAGCATGGTGGTGATAGTGTCATGGCTTGGGCATGTATGGCTGCCAATGGAACTGGTTCCCTTGTATTTATTGATGATGTGCCTGCTGACAAAAGCAGCAATATGTATTCTGAAGTGTTTCGGGCAATATTATATGCTCATATTCAGTCAAATGCTTCAGAACTCATTGGACGGCGCTTCACAGTGCAGATGGACAATGACCCGAAGCATACTGCAGAAGTAACCAAAGAGTTTTTTAAGGCTAAAAAGTGGAATGTTATGCAATGGCCAAGTCAATCCCCTGACCTGAATCCGATTGAGCATACATTTCACTTGATGAAGACAAAACTGAAGGGAAAATGTCCCAAGAACAAGCAGGAACTGAAAACATTTGCAGTAGAGGCCTGGCAGAGCATCACCAGGAATGAAACCCAGAGTCTGGTGATGTTTATGCGTTTCAGACTTCAGGCTGTAATTGCCTGCATAGGATTTGCAACAAAGTATTAAAAAGTGAAAGTTAGGTTTAGGATTGTTTAGTTTGTCCCATTACTTTTGGCCCCTTAAAAAGTGGGAGGCACATATAGAAACCGTTGTAATTCCTACACCGTTCACCTGATTTGGATGTAATTACCCTCCAATTAAATCTGAAAGTCTGCAGTTAAAGCACATCTTGTTTGTCTCATTTCAAAGCCATTGTGGTGGTGAACAGAGGCCAAAATATGAAAATTCTGTCAATGTCCCAATATTTATGCACCTGACTGTATGTTCAATGCTTAAGAGTATAACATATGAAAGCAGAAGTGAATACTAATCTAATGTGCTGGTAGCGCTGTTGTTTCCATGGGCAACTTGCTCTTTATGAATCTCACTCCTCATTCAATGTCTGATTGTATAATGGGGTGCAGCAGCATTTATCCAAGGCAGATCTATTTGCCCTGACTATTTCTATACTAAGCATCACACAATATTTGAAGGACATTGGGCTTTTGGTAGGTACTAACCACTGCATATAGGGAACATCCCACAAGACCTGCCATTTTGGGGATGCTCTGACCCAGTCATCTAGCCATCACAATTTGGCCCTTCTCATAGTTGCTCAGGTACTTACGCTTGCCCATTTTTCCTGCTTCCAATTCATCAACTTCAAGAACTGAATGTTCACTTGCTGCCTAATATATCTCACCAATTGACAAGTGCCATTGTAACAAAATAGTAATAGTTATTCACTTCACCTGTCAGTGGTTTTAATGTTATGGCTGATCGGTGTGTATAATCTCTGTGTGAAGTAGTAACCTGAACATTTTTTTTTTTATTCCACCCGTCTTGCAAGTAGTTTAATTACATTATTCCTTTAAAACCCATCTTGGGAAACCTCCCTGTAATTAGTAGTTTTTTCTTAAAATTTGGCAAACTTACAACTTCTCAAAGTTTGATCAGTCATATTCCATTATTGTCAAAATGAGAAAATCCAGTTTTAAGGAACACTGCTTTTGATAAAAGCTGCACCACTGTGCCTTCCAAGATGATATGATGGCAAAACATGTACAGTATAAAAACATTGTACGCATTCCATCCAGCATAAGGAACACCATGAGAAGTCATTCTCTGCCCTTGTAATGTTGTATACTTTCACAAGTGTTACTAACGTTTCCAATATGCTTAATCTGAAATTGAGCACAATCAAATTCAAATTATTTCAATGTTTGGAATGTAATGATTTTAATTATTTTCAACACCTGCTGATTTATTACTTTCTGTCGTACATACTATGTGATTGTTCTTCTAACAGGTTGGTAGGAGGATACACATACAATGTCCTGTAAATAGGATCCATACATTATTTATGTGGCAAAAACACCTGTATACCTTAATGGGGCTCCTTAGGAAAAATACCCCATGAAAAATGTATTAGTACATACCAAGCAGTGATTGCTGTAAGGGTTTTAAATTTGCAGAGATCCAAGAGCTGTGGGACTAAAATCTATATTTGTTGCACTAATACAATGCAAACCACATTGGTGGTCATTATAATACACATATGGAGTGGTTTCTGGCTGGCTAAGTATCATAGTAGATGTAGTTCATAAGCACTGGAGTTTCAGAGGGTAATGTTTGTAATGCAGGTTTTAGATTATAAAATATACAGTGTAGGATTGGCTTCTACCCAGAGTTTTACGATTGCTTAATACAGAAGCAATGATCAATATCCTCTGCCAATGCTGCAAGAGCACATGATCATGAAAGTGTCGGCTGCATCCACTACTGATATACAGAAGGGACATGCCTAGCTGCACAAACATTTGTCTAATCTAAATAACCATACTCCGGATTATATTCTGTTAACTCATTTGCAATCATAGCAAATCGTTATATAAGCTTCACTAACTTTGGATGCTTCCACGTCATGCACACTATATTAGATAAAAAAATAATGATTTAATGAGACTGACAATAATACTTTTATCCTAGAGTGGCATGAAAGGGAACCCAATGTTTGCTTGGTTATTATTGGACCAATGGTGAGTATGATTTTATTGAAGGCTATTTTCTATAATCTTGTGTTAGAGCCTTGTTTATTTCCATTATATGTTGTTGGCTCCTTATCGTGATGAGTAATTACAAACTCTTAAAGCATGTCCAGCCACTATTTGATTGAGTTTTTTAATACATACTGTCTATCGAAGCTAGACCACAACACTGCCACTGATCTGCCACACCCATATGTTCAATATTTGTCATTTTTATACTTCATTTTATCAATTATGCTCTCTATCAGCCAATTCCGGCAAGTTGGCACTAGTGCAGAAATGTGTGCTTCTCTAGCAGACCGTCTCACCATCATTTTAATACAGTAGTGTTTTCATTCCACCCCAATGTTTTTGGGCTCCCATTAGAAGACAGCAATGAGAGAAAGCACCTTTTATTCTCACACTGTCACTGTATAATTGTGAATAGGAGCTTATTTACTAAATAGATATATTTTTTCTACAAAGTTTTGACAGCAGACATCGTCCATCCAAAATGCTTTGTCGTTATTTTGTATGGCTTCACAGAGAACACCTATTTTTTTATACTAATGAGTGTTAATGGCAAATAGTGAGTAATGAACATATGAAGTCAATAGAAAATACATGTTTTCTACACATTTTATATTTTGCAAATTAATAACTGTTGTGTATTAAAGTTGCAACATTGGCAAGCACATGATGATAATGTGTATAAAGGCCACACAGGCAAATGCATATAACAGAGGGCCTGATTCAGACGCGCTCGCGAGCGGGTCGAAGGTACCCTAGTGCGCATGCGCACGACGGAGGGAGCTCCGTCGTGCGCATGCGCGAGACCCGGATAGCGACAGCCAAGCTGTCGCTCCGGGTCTCGCACCAAAGGGGGCGTGCTGTTGATGGTGGGTGACAGCATGCCCCCTTTGGGCGTTCCAGGGGCGTGGCTGCCAGACGGAGGCGTTCCAATGAGAACGCCTACCGTCTGGGTCCGGCCCCACTGACATCACTAGTGATCCCTCCAGGGCTTGCGGTCACAGAGACCCTACCACAGGGTCTCGTCGCAAGCCCGATGGTCGCGATGGTCTTGACCATCGCGACCATTATCATGGACGCTCGCATAAGCTGTGGGTGGTAACCAACAGCTATGCGAGCATCCAGGAGGACACTCCAAAAAAAAAAAAAAAAGCCCTGATTCAGAGCGGGCGCTCGTTCAGAGCGTCCGGCTCAGAATCTCACCCAGAATTCATATAAATAGTTTTAAAGCAAAACCAACATTGTAATTTCTACTGTAGCTCATCTGCTTCAAACTACTGTAGCTAAGGTGATGAAATCCAGTAAATAGGAATCAATTAAAATAGACAAACCCTAGTAAAACTAAAATGTAATTGTTTTATAAAGCCTCATATGCACTTGACAAGAGAGGTAATAAAACAGTGATTTTAAAAATTAATGAATTGATCCAAATCTCTGACCAGGTATTCATGCTTGAAAATGGCTCTGGCATATGCTGGTCCACTACCACCCTGTCCTCTTCCCTCTACGCTTAATGGTCCTCCTATCCTCACCTGCAGGAAAGCATCCGACTGTTAGTGGGAGTCATTGGGAGGAACAAAAGATATGGCTGACGCCCACTGAATATTTTACCCCATAGCCCACCGTGTCCAGATGCATATCCCCAAACGTATAGTGTACTTGACAACACTAAGGGGTTTCCAGGTGAAGAACCACAGTACTCTAGTACAGAGATTCTCAAACTCGGTCCTCAGGACCCCACACAGGTCATGTTTTCCAGGTTACCCAGCAGGCGCACAGGTGTAGTCCTTACTCACTGACACATTTTAAAAAATCCACAGGTGAAGATAATTATTTAATTTGCTATTCTGTGAGGAGACCTGGAAAACATGCACTGTTTGGAGTCCTGAGGACCAAGTTTGAGAGCCTGTGCTCTAGTATAACAACATTTCAATGTTTAACACATTTTGTTCAAGGTACCATTGATACAAAAGACATGTTCACCTTAAGTAATGCACCATTCCACCATGCTTGAGGATGTCGCCCGGCGTGCATCTCGTCGGCGACCTGTTATTGATGACATCACACCCCATGTAACCTGTCAGGAGGTAAACCATCGGCAATGCGATATAAAATACATGTCATCGGATATGACGACTGTTTAGCTCAAGCACTCTTAAAAGCTTATGGGTGTCACAAAGTTCATATACCATGCTGGATAAGTGAACAATTGACTTATTAACAAAGGAGCTCTTTCTAAGGAATCTTTCTGAAAGATTAAAATAAATGTGTACATTGCAGAAAAGAATAATAAGCCTCCAGGAAAGGACCATCAATGCAGACAAACAAATAATTACTTACCCTGGAGTTTAAACAATACACAATCATACTAGAAGATATACTAGATAATAACTTGCAGTTATATTGCCAATAATACTAGAATAGCAAAAAACACTAGTCAAACGTATTGTAATTGTAACATCTAGCAAGTGATAATATTAAAGACTAACAGACTAAGGGGTCTCTTTACTAAGCAGTGTTAGGAGACAGAGCGAAAAGTGATAAGTCTGTGATAAGGTGCCAGCCAATCAGCTCCCAACTGTCATCTCACAGGCTGTGTTTGAAAAATGACAGTTGGGAGCTGATTGGCTGGCACCTTATCACAGACTTATCACTTTTCACTCTGTCTCCTAACACTGCTTAGTAAATAGACCCCTTATTCAGCTAGCCATGATAAAATGTATGCTTTTCGTACGGAAACTTAACGCGCCAATTATGTTCACTTTTCGCCTGTATGTGTGCTTCCATTTTTGACACAACTCTGTTTGAAAAGTTGTCTTCTGGCATTCTCGTGATCATTTTTGCAGGTTTTACACGCGATAAGTATAGATGAAAATGGGGAAATCTGTCTATACCCCCAAAAAGGCAAACTTATATAGGGTAACAGTATAGAAGTCTATTATTAGTTTTTTGCTAAATAAATGTTCTACTTAAATTGGGGGTACATAAAAATGCCTGTAAGTAAGTATATATTTGTGTCATTTTAAGTCACTTTTAAAAAAAAACTTCAAAATACGCCTCTATCACCCACCTGCAATCTTAAAACACCTGTCCCATTCATACAACATTAGTCATCAATTAGTACTTTACCTAGTGGGCTTCCATATACCGGTTTCCATCCTACCCCCTAAACTCACCAGTGACCATCAAAACTCATCTTTCCTGTAATCTATTGTACATTTCTGTTTGGTTGTGATTTTATTTTTGTTTCATGCGTAGTAACATTGTATTAGTTTTTATTGTGTGGCTTTTATGTAATCTCACTTTACTCGCAGGTGGACCAAGTATTTACAAATGAAGTCAAAGCCAAGCTCCATAAGTAAGTATCCAACAGAAAAGTGTATATGATTGATAGTTCTATGTGAAACCAGTTGGTAGACTATAAGAGGCCATGTAGTGTGCTCTCTCTCTCCTTTGGCCACACATTTTGGCCGAACAGCCAGATCAGATGATGACTGCAGACACAAGCTTCCAACTGTATCTGCCAACATGCACAATAATGATCTGATCAGTACAGTTTGGGTCAGTAGGGCCACATGCTCCAAAACATTGGATCAGTTGCCTGATATACCTGCTGACATTCTAGCATGTTGCCTGCAGTACTCATTTAAATTAATATAGGGCAAGATAAACTGGAATAAAAGTACTGTAGGCCTACGTATATACGTATATTATCATAAAATGGGTGTAATACAGTACTCGTTTTCCATTTATATATGTATATTGTTAATGAGGTGTCTCCCAACTTGAAAATCCCCTCATTTTAGTTATCTCACCATACACATCCTTTCTTTTCCAAAAAAAGCAATGTTCAGTGTAGTTTGTAATTCAGCAGGATGCGCGTTGTTTTTGAAGATTGAAATAATGAACTGCAAACCTGATCATTTCTTAGCTTCCGAAACTTTTTTGCAAGCTTTTTTTATTTCTTTTTCAATTAACGCATGACCTGTGAAAATCTT
This sequence comes from Taudactylus pleione, assembly GCA_031769625.1. Classification (NCBI taxonomy): domain Eukaryota; kingdom Metazoa; phylum Chordata; class Amphibia; order Anura; family Myobatrachidae; genus Taudactylus; species Taudactylus pleione. The sequence continues at coordinate 8,955,772 of JAUIMM010000281.1, read as the reverse complement.
ATTTGGGCAGACAGATATCTGTGACAAATGCTGGCAGAGATGAACTGTTTCTGAATGTAGTATATGCTTTTTGTGTTTTTAACAAATGAATGGGTGTTAATACCGTAGGTGGAATCGGTATGAAATACCGATGGACGCAATGCCGGTTGTCAGTACACTGACAGCGGCATTCCGAAGGTTCAAATCCCGACAGGGGAATACAGTGTACTGTTACCCTGTCCTATTTACCCCCTAACCCTCCTTTCCTCTACCCTAATATTAACCCTCCCTACCCTGCACCCTAACCCCACGGTAAGTACCTAAACATAACCCTCCCCCCCTTAGTGCCTAACCCTAGCCCTCCCCCTTAGTGCCTAGCCCTAAACCCCCAGGTGGTGCCTAAACCTAACCCCCCCCTGCCCGCTGCCTAACCTCCCCTCTCCTGCAGCCTAACGCTAACACCCCTGGGACGCCTAAACCTAAGTAGTCGTCCGTCCATCCCCCCCGCCTCGGACTGATACTCACGTTTCCGCCGGTGTCCTTATGACCAGGATGCCGCCTTCCGGGATCCCGACGTCGGCATCCCGAGTCATGTCGACATTTCGGCACCAGTGTTGTCTCGGGTGTTCGGGATTCCGGTGCTGGGGTTCTGGCAGATGGCATCCCGCTTGTCGGGATGCTCATCACATCCCCTGCAGGTAACAACATTTTGTTAATTACATTTTTGTTCAAGCAAGTATTATTTACCTGTGACTTGCAATTAGTAAATTGTTGGCATAATAATATCTTTAGCCTCGTGTTTTTCTTTTTCTCAGTATTGACAGCATTCGCCTTATTGGAGAAATCGCACAGGCAGACCTGCAGGCTTTGGTAACAAACTGTTTTGCAGTGGTGAATAGTTCAGTGTCTGAAGGAATGTCAGCAGCACTACTTGAGGTATGAAATGTTAGACTTTACCTCAGTACTAAGCCCATAATATACTCTTTGCCAGTGCTTTGTCGATTAAAAAGAAGTGGAACTCTATAAACATATGATGTGCTGGGATGGAAGGGCAAAATAAGTTCCCAAAACATTATCTATATAACTCCTATGTTTCCAGGACAAATTAAACCCTGCTTTTTTTCTGTTTTTCTTCCTCCTCACCAACTCCATCTGGAAGTTTTTGGACAAGTATCTGATAGAGTATTTATATTTACTCAGATATTTATTGAATTGTGTTTCATATCTGTGTATTACTGTGGGTATTTATTTTCCTTGGGAACATTTGTCCAGTGAGGGAAATACTAATAAGGGTAATCTGGACAGAAATTAAAGTTACCATAGCTCCTGTTGAGGAGGATTTTTTTTTTACCATCTGAAAACGCAGGTTAGTAATTCAGGGCTACATTTTAGAGAAAATGTGGCTAATTTATTAGAGTTATCCTGGTTTAAGTGCACAATACATAGTCCCTGTTCGGCTATCACTGTATCCACAGGTTCATCCTGGTAACAAGGTGTATCCAGGGCCGGCTCTACCATTAGGCAGCTGCCTAGGGCACCAGGATCTTGGGCGAGTCACAGAGTCTGCCTATCACAGTATTAAGGATGTCTCTGAGAGAGACATTCTTGTTGTACTAAATGCAGGTGACGGAACTTCTAAGATGCCACCTACTCGCCTTCACCGGAGGGGCTGGAAAGTGGGTCTTGGTGGAGGTGGGGGAGGGTGGGGGCGGTTCAGTAGGCTGAAGTTTTGCCTAGGGTGCCGAGACACCTTGCATCGGTCATGGGTATATCCATAAGGGAAGTCACATAGTCAGTATACAGAAAGTCTTGCATCCAGCTTGTGTAAATTGACCTAAATTCAGGGTGCCACATAAGGTGTTCTTCCTTTCTAGGTAATTTGTTCCCTGGTTGATTATCTTGGTAAAAAAGAAATAAAGGATAAAAATAATAAATATTCAGCTGCCAGTCATTACAGAATGATTAGATGTCAGCAGCTCTAGTTCAGTCTACTTGCAGAGGAATGTGACTGAGTGTATGATAATGGCTCTTTCTCTCATCTTACTAAAGGATGCAAAGTTTGAGGGAACCTACCAGTGCCTACTATACACAAAGATAACAACTCACTGGTGTAAGAGGATAAACTATTCAGGGAAGCTGATTATATCCATCTATCAGTCCAGGAGCTCCTGCACAGGGTTCAGTGCAGCTTGTGGAAGGAGAATCTGAGTTAAAACTGTTCATATTTTAACTTTCCTCTCAATGGAAGCTGGGGATAAATATGCTGGCATGTATTTTCAGATATTTACGTGTGTTTTCCCTGTGTGTGTATGGACATACTCCTATATATATATGTGTGTGTGTGTGGACATATATAGATGTATATAGCTATATGTGCTGTATATAATATCACATTTACTAAAAATGTCTCCTTATGGAGATTGTCAGGCTAGATTACTGACTAGTTCAGGTTATTGTGCTATTTAGCAAGGATGTCAACAGTTGAATCCGGATTGTGGAGAGTTAGCGATTTCTCCAAAAAGACCAGCTGATGCTTTGGTTTTAGACAAGGGGTAAAGCATATTTAGGCTAAAAGGAAGTTCTCTTTATAAAGATTTGTGTGGTTTCTTTTCATTGTGAATAAGTAACATAATGGTGAGGGGGCCTCTTCAAAGGCTAAGCCTGGAGGTAGATTATTTAGTTGGCATAATTTTGGTTAAGTAGTTAAACTAATTATTTAATAGTACATGTTGCCAATTCTATGAAATTTTTATACTTGTGTCGGCCTAATGTTGTTAAGTGAAAATGTATGACTAGGATGGACTAGTTCTTATTTATTTTTATTTATTACCAGTTATTTATATAGCGCACACATATTCCGCAACTCTTTACAGAGAACTTTCTTGGGAAAGTTCAGCTTAGTCCAGGAAAATTGAAAAGTCTAATTAGTCTTTTTCTTTTCGCTAATGATTGGGTTTACAGCCACCTACAACAATTCCACACTGGACATGTATCTTGGAAGCTAAGCAGAGTTGTGCCTGGTTAGTATTCAGATGGGAGACCACCTTGGAACACCAGATGCTGTAGGTTCCACAGGAAAATGAGAATTCCCATGTGAACGCCTCCGTTTGGGGGCGGCCCCGTGACATCACGAGTGATGTCAGTGGGAGTGATTTCGGCTCTGTTAGAGACCACAAGGGTCTCGTCGCAAGCTCGATGGTCGCGATGGTCTTGACCAGGAGGCCGTTCTAAAAAAATAAAAAAACGTCCCTGATTCAGAGCGAGCGCTCTTTCAGAGCTTCCGGCTCTGAATCATGGCCTCTGTCAGGATTAAAGAATAGGCAGAAAAGTCTGTCCAGTAGTCAGTTCATTTCAATTGTCTCTACATCTAGGAGTCAGCAGAAATTGTCTCATTGACAGTTTTTATTATACAATTGGTATATTCCAAGGATTCCCAGTCTTCCTTGTTAGGAAAATATATGGGATGGTGTTCAACTTAGTCATAGGCACCAGATTGTCTTAAGAGAGTTTGGTACTCGGGCGTACTAAATATGACAGGGGGTCCATGAAATGGGGTCCATTATACAGGACATGGCTGCTTAACGGACGGGGTTCTTTTTCTCCTTCCTTGTCTGAGTTTCATAGATGGTTCCTTAACGAGCATGGTTTTGGATACGTGTGAATGTATATGTATGTATAAAGATACATATTCTGCAGCTCCCTTGTCAAGGTTGTCTTTCCTCCCCAGGAGTCACTTGTCAGTTTTCTATTTCAAAGAGAAGCACAGGTGCACACGAAAATGAGATGTAAAATCAACACTTTAATTATCACAATTCTCAGACTTACATCAAAGTTAAAATAGAACATCTTAGCCTGCCGACTAGGAGCAGTATCCACCTTCCTCCGATAGTAACATCCTGCAAGCGTTCAGCGGTACCCAGTGTCTTAGACAGTGGTCCGTCTCCTTGGTCCGGTGTGTGTGTGTGTAATATATAATATTTATTAGCAGTTTCTTAAATGGCACAACATATTTTATTGCGCTTTACAATTGGAAACATTAATAGAACAAGACTGGGTAATAACAGACAGATATATGAGGTAGGGATGCTCTGCACACAAGCATACAATTTATAGGGAAATAGCCATAGATACACAAGGATAGGTGTTGCATATTGGTCCAACCAGATTGCAGAGGTTGTTGGTGGGCTGTATGATCCAATCACACAGGAATGTTGGCCTAAAGTCAGGAGGATGTGAAAAGGTGAGTTTTCAGAGAATGCTTGAAGGTTTTTAGGTTAGAGGAAAGTCTTATTGTGCATGGGAGGGCATTCCACAGAGTGGGTGCAGCCCGAAAAAAGTCCTGTAGCCGTGAGTGGGAGCAAGTAATGCGTGTGGGTGAGAGATGCTGGTCTTGTGCAGAGTGGGGAGGTCAGGTTGGGAGATATTTTGAGATAAGTGAGGAGTGTATGTTGGTGTGGTTTGGTTAATAGCCTTATGTGCAAGTTAAAGTATTTTGTATTGAATACAATAGAAAACCTGTTACCAATGGAGGAACTGACAGAGCAGAGCAGCAGACAATGAACGTTTGGCAAGGAAGATCAGCCTCGCAGCTGCATTCAAAATGGATTGTAGTGGTGAGAGCCTGTTTTTGGAAAGACCAATAAGGAGACTATTGCAATAGTCAATGCGGGAAATAATTAGTCCATGGATTAGAGTTTTTGCATTGTCTTGTGTTAGATATGGTCAAAATTTGCGTATGTTTTTTAGATGTATGTAACATGATTTTGAGACAGATTGAATGTGGGGACCAAAGAACAGTTCAGAGTCAAGAAGGACACCTAGGCAGCGAGCTTATGGGGTAGGGTTGATTGTTGAGTTATCAACAGTGATAGAGAGATTAGGTTGATAACTACTATTGGCCGTGGAAATATAATTAATTCTGTTTTGGATATGTTAACTTTAGGGTGACAAGATGCCATCCCAGATGAAATGGCAGAAAGACATTCAGTGACAAGGACCAGTACAGATGATAACAAATCTGGAGAGGAGAGGTAGATTTGCATATTGTCCATGTACAGATGATACTGAAAACTGAAACAGCGGATTAGTTTGCCAAGAGAGGTGGTACAGATTAAGAAAAGTAGAGGATTTAAGACTGAGCCTTCCGGTACTCCACCTGATAGAGGTAGTGAAGTGGAGGCAGAATCAGAAAAACAAAAGGTGAAAGAGCGATTAGATAGGAAGGATGAGAACCAAGAGAAGGCTGTGTCCTTAAGACTTAGGGATTGTAGTGTTAATATGAGAAGAGAGTGGTCAACAATGTCAAAAGCAGCAGAGAGATTTAGAAGAATAAGCAACTAATGGCCTTTAGACTTGGCAGTGACCAGATCATTCACTACCTTAGTCAGTGCTGTCTCTGTGGAGTGTTAGGAACTAAAGTCTGACTGAAGTAGGTCCAATAAATTGTACGAGTTAAGAAAGTGTCCAATAAATTGTGCGAGTTAAGAAAGTGTGTGAGGCGCGTGTAGACAGGTCTCTCAAGTAGCTTGGAGTGGTATGTGAGCTAGGAGATGGGATGGTAATTTGAGTGAGAGTTAGGGACATAATTTTGTTTTGTTTTTCACAATGGGAGTAATCACTGCATGCTTGATTAGTGATGGAAAGATACCAGTGGGGAGAGAGATTACAGATTTTAGTATAGGTTGGGATTAGCACAGGAGATAGAGCTTTACTGATTTCTGAGGGTATAGAATCAAGAGGAGAGGTAGTAGAGTAGGAGGATGAGAAGAGTGTAGATACTTCATCTTCATTTGTGGGGTCAAATGAAGAGAATGTGCCAGAGGGTTCAGGCAGGGAATTGAGCAGGTCACTGGCTGAGGAAGAGCATACCTTTTCAGTTCAGATCTTATTTATTTTGTTCTTGAAATAGCAATCAAGATCTTGTGCACAGATAGTAGTAGGTGGGTTGGGTGAGCCTTCCTCACCCAAACCACCTGCTACTATCTGTGCAAGTGATTTAAGAACTGATTTAAATGTATTAAAAAGTTGCTTGGGGTTAGAGACTTTAGCAGAGATGAGAGATTGGAAATATGTTTGTTGGCAGTGTCCAGAGCAATTACTGTAAGAGTGGTAGATAGTGTTATATGTGAGGAAGTCACTTGGAGTACAAGATTTATACCACTGATGTTTTACTTTACATGAGAGTTTTTGTAGGCTTTTTGTTATTTTAGAATGCCACAGCAGTCTCAGGAAAAGTGAATGTAGAAATTGGTGAGAATAGATATATGTATATATGCTGTATACATTTATTTAAGTGTCAGCACTTCAGTCACCTGCCTTTTTAACATAACGGAGCTGGACTTGAGGTGGGTTACTGGGATACAAGAGTATCAGAAAGGGAGCTTGTCTGGAATGCTCTATTAGAACAAGCGGATAGTGTTATTTACTACAAGTTGTCTTCCTCAAGTAGAGTCAGTTGTATCATTTATCAGGAAAGGTGTTAACAACCTTAGCTAATCAGCAAAACCTGGTAACATAGCAAGGTATCTTTAGAGAACAACCAGTTTTAGGCAAACTGATTGTTTATTTTTATGACACTTACAGAATCCTGAGCCTAAACCATCTGGCCCTAATCCTCCTGGAGGTTGGCCACTATCTTATGTAAGACATAGGACGGGACTGAACCAGTGAACGAGCTATACTAGCCAGAATCTCAATTCATTCCATCTAGCTCAGTTGGTGTTGTTGACCCCGAAGGTATAGAGTTTCAGAATCGACATTCAGTAAGTCTTCATGGGCAGCGCGGAATAGGACTTCTGTAGAACAGTTATGTGGAGCACTATAGGGTTCTTGATACATACATTAACCGTATTTATGACTTTGCATCCAGTGTATCTGACCTGGGAAGTAAAGTCTTAAGTTCAGATAAGTCTGGATGAGCCCTCCCCTAGGAGCACTCATTTTTACATCCCCATGTTTAAGGAAGTGTCCCCCAGATGTAATAAGAGAAAACAAAATTTTTGGTTCTTACCTGTTTAATTCTTTCTTTGACTCCATCTGGGGAACACTTTGATCCTTCCCTTATTTGTTGAATCTATGAGTAAGATGTGTATAGTGGTTCTTCAAACTATCCTTCAGGCTTTTTTTAAGTTCAAACTGAGGAGGGGTCAGAGTGGATGAGTTTTTATAGAGCTAATTAGCTAGCTCATTAAGTGCTGACTCCTTAAATGCCACTCAAACCCCATGTGTAAGGAAGTGGCCCCAGATGGAGTCAGAGAAAGAGCTTTATCAGGTAAGAACCAATAATCTTGTTTTTGGAGGCTGAGAAGCCAAGCTGATGGTGATGTGCGTCGGGTTTAAAACCAACAGACCACTGGCATTTTGGCATGTTTTGTAAATAATGTGTGTATAACCCTCCAAAATGAAACCAGTACTAATGGAAAACCGAGGGTACAAAGAGTGTGGCAGCCCTATAGCAGGAAGAGGCACATTGTTCCCCTGCCATAGTGCCAACGCATCCTAGGCCATTCAGCGCTGGCCCTCCTCCTAAGAACACAAGGTCTCTGCTGATAGTTCTAGAGATGCCAATACTTTTTTAACTTAATTTCTTTCTACTGATGAACTTAATGTAACTGTCATAGTGACTTCAGATGATGCAGTTAACGTTAGTGACTGGTTCTATGTTGAATATGATGGAAATAGTTTCCCAGGTGAGATCAAGGACATCAGAGATGGCAATGGCCGTCATCACCAGATTAAATATTTTATACATCATCACAGTTAATTAGTAAGATAAACAGGCCTACATTGGTTAATTCACGTGGATTCTACAGGTTTGAGTAATTTTTATCAGAGCCGTTTGACTGGGAGGTAGTCAAGAAGCCGACGGTGGAAATTCTGACCCCCGGCTTTCCGACTGTGCAATCCCGGAAGGGGACTAATGATAGGTGTTGAAATAATGACGCCTATCATTATCCACCCGCCAAAATCCTGACGCCTGGCATACCGAACAAAATTAAGCCTGGCGTCACGAGCGGACAGTCGTGGGGGGGAGGGGTTTGGTTCAGGGGCTCCCGGGGGGACTTGGGGTTAGGCACCCCTCCGGGAGGGTTAGGGTCAGGCTAGGGGAAGGGGTGCTTAGGGTTAGGCACCCCCGGGGTTGAGGTTAGGTTTAGGCATCCCCCCGAACGGGTTAGGTTTAGGGTGCAGGGAGTGGGGTTAGGTTTAGGCACCCCTGGGAGAGGTTAGGGTTAGGCATTAAGGGGGAGGTTAGGATTAGGCACCCCTAAAGGAGGGTTGGGGGGTGGGGAGGGGAGGGTTAGATAGCTTACTTACCTCCATCGGGATCTGCGCTCTTCGGCATACTGGTGTCGGTATTTGAACCGGCGGTCAATCATACCACACCCCTTTGACTGGGGACAGAAATGTAACATGAGTTACATGTCAAAATCTATTTTAAGTATAGTTTGGTTAACATTCAGTTTTTTGTTTGTGTGTCAATCATAAGTTTACCATCTTATAAGTGTATAGTATAACAATTATATTGTAAAAATATTTAGAAGAGCAGGTTTAAATAAGTATATAAGTCCCCCCAGTTCCTATTTCTATTTTCTTGTAACATGAGTCATGCATATAGACAATAAAATTTAACTTCTAGAAGTGTACATTTTTTCTGCTTCTAAGTATTAATTATGACTACCTACCCCATATGTTATTGTCATATTTTTAAAATGTTGAATTTCAGCTTAATTTTTGTGTGTGGTGCATTAAAAATTCTAAAAATGAACATGAAATGTAATGTAAGTCACATGGAATGACCTAGGAGTGTTCCCAACACTCCTAGGTGGTGGGTGTAGTCTTAATGATGAGTTAATACACATTTTTTTTTTAGTTTTCTCTTACTGGTGAACTACAGATGCCAGCAAGCCATGTCACACCCTATTTTCATGGATATCAGGACATGCTGACACTTGGAGGATCACAAGTGTCAGCATGCATTAATATCTAAAGGTTGCTTGCCCCTGCAATCCATCTGTAAAAAAAAATTATATATATTAAAAAAAAAAGAAAATATTTGATTTAAATAAAAACACCCCCACACATCCCTTGTTTACCACTTATTAGTCCCTTATTTTCTCAAGTTACATGTAGAATTCAAACTCCTTAGACTTGGTAAAACTCTCCATAAATAACACTTGCATGACTAGCTCCATGAGAAGCTCCCTCTGCGAATGACTGGCTTAAACCGGGATTCATTTTTTCCTACACAGGCGGGCTCACATTTTTCTGTGAGCTTGATCCTCTCAAGGGAATGCAGCCCTGAGTTGGCTGGCTTATGGTTTCCATGCTACAGTGCCCCCAGCCTTGGCTGATAACTATTTCTGTTTGTGGAAAATTCAGGAGGACCCCATTCTCTTTGACCTTCTGATTGTTCCTACTACCAGCATAGGCTGGCATTGCTAGTGCTAGTTTCAGTTTGGGTGACTTTAAAATTTATGGACTATGACGTGGCTACGTTGACCCTGAAAATCAGGACTGCAGCTTTAGAAGGGATTTCTGAATGTGGTGGGTTCTTCCTATACTGCTGTGATCTGCACTATTTCATTCAGCGATATTCAACTTGCAGAAATGCCACTTTGAAAAAATCTGGATTGAAAGCATTCTTCCTTGTGTGGTTTGAATTTTGATAATTGCCCGACTTTTTTCTTTGTGCACAGTGAATGTACAGAGGTTATGTATATTAATTACCCATACAGAAGCATTACCTGTATGCACTGTAATTCTTTGGTATTTTAATCCTGACAGTTTGGTTGTCATATTAGATAATAAATAGATGTTACATTATATAAAAACTTGGAGGGTCTTAAATTGCCGCATTGTGCAATTGAAGGAGATCTTCACAATTAAAATTTGCTTGTAAATCCGTGGATGTGGGAAGCAACAAGTTCTAATATCTATTTTTTAAGTGACAAAAAAAATTCCCTTTCTAGCCTTGCCCTTAGGACTCTCCAGGAGAGATCCGGTCAATATACCGACAGTTAGAATGCCGGAATCCCGACACCGGCATCCTGACGGTAAGTACTGCGGTTAGGGGGAGGGTTAGGCATTAAGGGGGGAGGGTTAGGTTTATGGTGCGGGGGAGGTTAGGTTTAGGCACTAGAGGGAAGGTTGGGTTCAGGCATCAGGGAGTGAGGATTAGGGTAGAGAGTGGGGGAGGGTTAGGATACTGACCAACAAGTGTCGGTATCCTAACCCTGTCGGGGTCCTGACCACTGGGATCTCTTACCCAACCCCTCCAGGGTAATTAGTGTGCTTGAGTCTGCAAAAGAACTACAACAGGTGTGCTTACATACAATTACGCTGCAATATGCTGCATTACATTAAATATAAAGTGCATAGTACATGTATTTTTGCTTCTGTACACCAATGATGTCAGTTTGCTAATGCATAATAATAAGTTTTTATGCACAATACGAACCTACTATTCCGTATCAAGTGTATTTTATGTCTGTAGACTGATATATTTATTAATTCTGTAGAAAAGTTGTTTTAATCTCAAGGGTTTTGTTATGATCATTCCTGTCCTATTACTAATGCTACATATTGTTGATAGGTGAATAGTCATGTTTTAGTTGAGACCGCATACTGTATGTCAATAATAACAATTTAACATGGATGGTAAATTTCAGTCCTTGCAGCAGGCATTACTTGGTTGATATTGTATAGTTTCCTGACAGTATTCTCAGAATGTTTTGTTCCAATTCTCGCAGTGTTCCTGGAAACCATGTCTTGTGCACACCCCACCCCAAACCACAATGGTTCAATTATTTAATTGTTTATCTTCTAGCATTGTATCTTGCATTAATTTGCTTTGTACACTGTATGATTAGTTATCTATTATTCAAAAGCCAATAGATTTTTAAGTGTTCAAATTACAGCAACTCCACTAATTATAACTCCATTCAACACCCATTTGTGATGGATGTCTATTTGCCTAAAACTTAATTTTATTGATAACTTCTCTCTGTAGCTTCCTCTATCTTATCTATCATTCTGTGTTTTACTGATAAACTGACCCTATCATCTCCTCAAGGTTGATTGCACACGCCTTCTCTAGATATGATCCTGAATCCGATAAGTGTGGACAGCCACTTTAGTTCTACAAGTAAAACGTATTGCGTTGTGTGTTATGATGGTGCTGCAGCTCTTAGGAATTTGGCTATCCATTTTTAGGTGTTTATCTCGAAGCGAGAAGAACCCAATTTTGTCCAGTTGTTTCTCTGTTCCTCCCCCACTTAGAGTGCCGTGTCTGATGTAAGATTTTCCTGTATAAGCTTGCACTGTAACATGGTGAACCATTGGAAATGTATTATTTTATGCACTGGATACAAGTTGTAAACTGCATTCAACAATGCCCTATTTCTACTTCAGGGTCCATAGGGTATCCACAGGATACCTTGGGGGTATAGGTGTGACGTCAGTCGCAGGGCACCAAAGAGTTAAGCTTTCAGCCTCCCAGGATGCACTAGGTCCCCCTCCTATACCCCGCCCCCGGGCCAAGGCACCTCAGTTTAGTTTGGTGCCCGGCCGGAGTCGGGTGCACCTGTTGGAGTGGGGGCTAGAAGAGCCCCTGAAGCTTATTCTTCATGCAGCTGTGGCTGCACAACTGGATGTACAGCATGGACAGTCAGTCCTGACGTCCATGCTGTCTTCCCTACACCCCGCCGGTACCAGAACGCCGGTACTGATCCGGGGATGCTGGTGGGCGTCTGGGGTCACAGCTAGCGGTGACCCCAGATGATCCGGACCATGGCCGGATTCAAGGGGGACAGAGGTAAGCAGCGGGGTCCCGCGGTGGGTCCCCGCTGATCACATGGTCCTAAGTCCCCAGGCAGGGGGCTCCCTGGGGACTGGCTGCAGCGTGGAGCCAGGCGACCAACCTGCGCTTCCACTACCCCCTGGGACAGCGGACCGCAGCAGAGCGGTAGCGCTGCGGCGTCCCAGGGGTTAAATGCATGCCAGGGGAGCGCGCCTTCCCTGTCTCACAGCCGGCGCCTCCCCCGCTGCACACAGCCCTCTCTGCATGCTGCCGACTGGTCCTGTGGCAGCGCTCCTCCCCCAGGCCAGCCTCCTCTCTGCTCCTCGGCGGCCATCTTCTCCAGAACGCATGGTGAACGCTGCTGGAAGCGCTGGACGGAAGCATCGTGGTCTGGGTCCCCCCGCATACCTCTCCTCCGCTGTGGTCAGGTCTGTGTATGCAGCGCTGTGTCCTACCAGGCCCTGTGTCTGTGTAGTTGAGTGATCAGCGCTGTTAGTGCAGGAATTGTTATTTCTCTGCATTGTATGTGACTGTGCTAGCGCTGCTGCCTGTAATCTTTTCTTCATCTAAACTGTCAGCTTTATTACTGTCCCTGTTCTTTCTGCTAAAGCCCTTGCGGTGCGGTGCTGCAGGGTGGTCTCTCGCCTATTTAATACTTAATTGGTGAGAGAGGTCACATACGTGGTGCCATCATGTCTGAAAGTGATTTTCCCCTCCGGCTACAGTGTACCACGTGCAAAGTACCGTTAGCGGAGGGGGAGGGTAGCGCGGAGGGCCTTTGCCGGCAGTGTTTGTCCATGGCGCGGCCTATTACGGTTACAGCACCGGTACAGGAGCCGCCCTGGGCTTGTTTCGCTCAGGCGTTAACAGCTTTAGTGGGCCAGTTAGCTCCGCAGCCCGCGTTTACTCCGATGGGTTTGTCCCAGCAGTCTGTGGTGTCGTCACCCATGCAGGGGTTCCCACGACAATTGGTGGTACCCCACAGTCTCCCTATTTCCCCGCTCCCGGGTTCTCAGGAGCCAGCGTGGGTTAACTCCCTGACGAGTTCTGTACAGCACTTGTCGGATGTGTTGCAAGGGGAGTCTGTGATGCGGTCTCATAAAAGGCCGGTGGCGTCTCTGTCCGCTCCTTATGAGGATGACGAAGGGACGTCTGATGATGGGGAGATTCTAGATCCTTACGATCAGGAACCTCTCCATACTAAGGACGCTGATGCTAAGTCCAAAGTATATATTCCTGGGCTTATTCGGGCGGTCCGCACAGCCTTGGTGATTGAGGACGAAGTTCCCCCAGCGGCTAAATCTAAGTATGCCTTTTTCAAAGATGTGAAGGGCGATGCCACAGTCTTTCCTCTTTCGGGTCAGTTGGTGGACCATTTAGAGGAGGCGTGGAAACAACCTGGCAAAAGATACCAGCCGCAGAGACGCCTGGCGGTGGCTTATCCGTTCGCGGATAATTATTTTGCGAAGTGGGAATCCCCTCCACAGGTGGATTCTCACGTGACCCGTCTTGTCCGTAGTGCCACATTGCCGATGCCATCCATGTCCTCCCTTAAGGATGCTACGGACCGCAAGGTAGAAATCTGCCTGAAGTCCGCTTATTCCCTTGCAGGGGGGGCAGCACGGCCGGCTATGGCCATTTGCTGGGTTGCCAGAGGATGGAGCGCTGGGCGGATTCATTAGAGGCTTCTTTTGAATCCGACTGTCCGGCCGATCAGGCGGAGTTGATTGGCAATCTCCGTGATTCGGCCACCTACATCACCGAGGCGGCTCTAGACATTAGTACTCTGGTGTCTAGAATTTCTTCAGCAGCGGTAGCTGCTCGTCGCACCTTGTGGCTGCGATCCTGGAAGGCGGACGCAGATTCCATGAAAGGTCTGGAAGCGTTGCCGTTTACCGGAGAAGTTCTCTTCGGTCCGGATCTGGATAAGATTGTGGCCACGCTGGCGGCAGCCAAATCTGCCTGTCTCCCGTCGGCCGCTGCTCCTTCTGGTTCGGGACCATCGTCCTTTCGGTCATCTAGGGCCCAGGGCAGGCCCAAACCACAGTCGTTTCCTCGACAGGCTGGCCCTAAGAAATCGGTCAAGCCCCGGAAGCAGGCATGGAGTACCAGACGTCCGGCCCCCAAGCCAGATGACAAGCCTGCGGCCTGACGGTCCGGGCCTCCCTTTAGGGGATCCCAGGGTGGGAGGCCGCCTGCTACAGTTCGCCCAGTGTTGGTCGACCACTACGACAGACACTTGGGTTCTGGAGGTGGTTTCTCACGGATACGCCCTCTCCTTCCGGCACAGACCCCCGGCTCGCTTCTTCACCACGGGTCTCCCATCAGACCGGAACAAGGCTACGGAGCTGCGGAAGGTATTGCACACTATGCTCCAGGCTGGAGTTATAGTGGCGGTTCCATTCTCCCAGAGGGGCCAGGGTTTCTATTCAAATCTATTTTTGGTACAGAAACCCAATGGGTCATATCATCCGATTCTCAACCTCAAAGCACTCAACAAGTCTTTGCGGGTCCCGAAGTTTCGGATGGAGACCCTACGGTCCATCATTCTGGCGCTGGAACCTGGGGACTACTTGGTGTCATTGGACATACAGGACGCTTACCTGCATGTCCCTATTCTTTGGCGCCATCAACAGTTCCTCAGGTTCGCAATCAGCAGCGACCACTTCCAGTTTCGGGCGTTACCTTTTGGCCTGGCAACAGCACCACGTGTTTTCACCAAGGTGATGGCGGTCATGGCGGCTTCTCTGCGGCTGCAGGGAGTCCGCATGTTGCCGTATTTGGACGACCTGTTATTGGTGGCAGGATCTCCAGAGCTCCTGTTACGCCACTTGGACCTGACCATTGCACTGCTGCAACGGCACGGCTGGCTAATCAACTGGCAGAAGTCCACTCTAATCCCGTCTCGGAGGATTCTGCATCTTGGAGCCTTATTGGACTCGGGACAGCAAAGGATCTTCGTGACGGAGGACAAGATCTCTGCTTTACAGTCAAGGGTGCGCAGTTGTCTGCACAGCCGCCGGGTGTCCTTACACTCGGCGATGAGGTTACTGGGCTCCATGGTGTCGGTGTTCGACATGGTGGAATACGCCCAGTTTCACTCCAGACCTCTGCAGCACCTGATCCTGTCCAAGTGGAACGGGCTGACTCAGTCTCTGAAGTCCCAGACGATTGTGCTCACCCAGGAGGTTCGCCTGTCCCTTACGTGGTGGTTACAGACGACCCACCTCAACAAGGGAAGTCCGTTCTGGGTTCCAAATTGGGTCCTGTTGACAACGGACGCCAGTCTTCGGGGCTGGGGAGCAGTTTCGGGTCCACACTTGTTCCAGGGCAGGTGGACGCCGACAGAAGCGGAGCTTCCAATAAATATCTTGGAACTCCGTGCGGTCTTCAATGCTCTCCAGCAGGCACAGCGGTTTCTCCAGGGTCGCCCGGTGCAGGTCCAGTCGGACAACGCTACCACCGTGGCCTACATAAACAGGCAAGGAGGAACTCGCAGTCGGGCGGCTCTCGTAGAGGTCTCTCGGATCCTGGTTTGGGCGGAGCGCAATCTTCCGGCCATATCAGCGGTCTTCATCCCGGGAGTGCTCAATTGGGAGGCGGACTTTCTAAGTCGCCAGGACGTTCATCCGGGGGAATGGTCCCTGCACCCGGACGTTTTTCAACTACTGGTGGACAGGTGGGGTCTTCCAGAAATCGACCTCATGGCGTCCCGGCACAACAACAAGTTGCCGGTGTACGGGTCTCGCACAAGAGACGAAGGGGCGTCTCTGGTGGATGCTCTGTCCGTCCGGTGGACGTTCCGGTTCGCATACCTGTTCCCTCCGGTCTCCCTTCTTCCACGGGTAATCCGGAAATTCAAACAGGAAGGAGGGACGCTCCTGTTGATAGCTCCCGCGTGGCCCAGACGGCACTGGTTCTCAGACCTTCAGGGTCTGTCCGTGGACATTCCTCTGCGGTTGCCGCTACGACCGGACCTTCTGTCTCAGGGTCCTTGCCTTCACCCGGACCTGACTCGGCTGTCTTTGACGGCGTGGCTGTTGAGACGGCCATGCTGAGGTCCCGGGGGTTTTCCAGCTCTGTAGTGCGTACCATGTTGCGAGCTCGGAAACCGTCTTCCGCGAGGATATACCATCGCGTGTGGCATACGTTCTTCCAGTGGTGTCGACCGAGAGGTTATGCACCGCGGGAGTTTCGTCTGTCTCGGATTCTCGCCTTCCTGCAAGCGGGACTAGATCATGGGCTTCGCCTTGCTTCTTTGAAGGTACAGGTTTCGGCCCTATCTGTCTGGTTTCACCGTAGGATTGCTACAATCCCGGATGTGCGCACCTTTATGCAGGGTGTTCTCCGCATTCAGCCGCCCTTTGTTCCACCTGTGGCGCCTTGGGATTTGGCTGTGGTCCTGAGGGCTCTCCAAGGACCGCCGTTTGAACCACTGGGCTCAGTGGATCTTAAATGGCTAACAGCTAAGACTGTTTTCCTTCTGGCCATTGCTTCGGCCAGACGTGTTTCTGAGTTAGGGGCTCTTTCTTGTAGACCCCCTTTCTTGGTTTTTTATGGGAACAGGGCAGTGCTCCGCACTCGGCCCGAGTTTCTTCCCAAAGTTGTTTCCCAGTTTCATATTAACGAGGAAATAGTTGTTCCGGCCTTTAACTCACCGGGTCTTTCCGTGGGTGAGGCCTCTTTGGATGTTGTGCGGGCCTTAAGGACTTATGTTGACCGCACTTCTTCATTTAGGAAGTCGGACGCTTTGTTTGTCCTCTTTGGCTTCCGTAAAAAGGGTTGGCCTGCTTCAAAGCAAACTTTGGCAGCCTGGATCCGTATGGCTATTTCTGAAGCTTATCTTCATGAAGGCCTACCGGTCCCTCCTTCTCTGAAGGCTCATTCCACTAGGTCTGTGGGTCCTTCGTGGGCAGCTCGACGTGGTGCCTCGGCAGTTCAGATCTGCAAGGCTGCTACGTGGTCTTCTGTCCATACCTTCGTGAGGTATTACAGGTTTGACACCTTCGCCTCTCAGGATGCTTCCTTCGGGCGGCGGATTCTCCTTTCTGCACAGGAGCGTCCCCACCCTTAAAGGATACTGCTTTGGGACATCCCCAAGGTATCCTGTGGATACCCTATGGACCCTGAAGTAGAAAATATGAGATATGATAAGAACTTACCCTTGTTATCTCTATTTCTACGAAGTCCATAGGGTTCCACAGGACTCCCGCCCTGTCGCACCTGTGCTGCAGATGGGCTTTGCTCTGGTCACCGGTTTTCCGTCTCCCTCTGGTGAGAATGTGATTCTTGTATGTGTCCAGATCTTTGTTCTCTCTCTTCCTTCTCCTCCTCCGGCCTATGGCTTGGTAACTAACTGAGGTGCCTTGGCCCGGGGGCGGGGTATAGGAGGGGGACCTAGTGCATCCTGGGAGGCTGAAAGCTTAACTCTTTGGTGCCCTGCGACTGACGTCACACCTATACCCCCAAGGTATCCTGTGGAACCCTATGGACTTCGTAGAAATAGAGATAACAAGGGTAAGTTCTTACCATATCTCATATTTTCTCCTGTCTTAATAGGCAATGGATTTGGAAGTTCCTGTGCTGGCGAGGGATATACCAGGGAATGCTGCAATAATAAAACATGAAGATACAGGTTTGCTCTTTTCAACCCCCCAGGTAACTTAGAAATTAAATCCATTTTTGCTTTGTACTCTGTGACAGTGGTTAGTGTGCAACCGTAACCAGATTCTAACATCTAATTAATTATTATTATGTTTGTCAAAGTAGGTATAGATAGTGCAACCTTTAATAGAGATTATAATCAAACAATATAATGTTCTGTTGGGATTTGGTCTCAATATCGACATTGGAATCCCAGCAAGGCACTTAAGATAGGCGTAGAAATACCGACACCTATCTTAATCCCAACGCCGAGGACGCCAGCCGGAATGAGGTAAGTCCGGGGAGCCCTTAGCTTTAGCCGCGAGGGGGGGAGGTTTAATTTTAGGGAGACTAGCGGGGTTAGGTTTGGGGGGGGGGTTTAGGGTTAGCCAACCCCGGGGGGAGGTTATAGTTAGACACCTCCCCCGGGAGGGTTAGGTTTAGGGAGCGGTAAGAGGGGGGTTAGGGTTAGGCACCCCCTGGGGGGGAGGCTAGGGTTAGGCACTACTAATGGAGGTTTAGGGGGGTGAGGGGTAGAGGTAGGTTATTTATCTGCCCTGTCGGGATCTTGTCCCTTTGGGCTGCCGGTGTCTGGATATGAACCGGCGGCTATTCAGCCATTGGGACATCATACCTATTCTGTTCTGTTAATACAGATATCTACCTTTTATAGAAGCATAATTTCATTTGTGCCCAAGAATTTGGGAACTGGTATACTTTCCAGGTACCTATGCCAGTAATTGCCCTGATATACCTCCCAGGTACCTGTGCCAGTAATCGCCCTGGTATACCTCCCAGGTACCTGTGCCAGTAATCACCCATGCTTTACATGTTCTCTCATGACTGTAATCACCTTAAATAGCCAATTCCTAGTCATTGGGAGAATGTATAAACTGCTGTTTCTTTTATCCTGAAGAAAGAAATCTCACAGATCTAACAGCCTTGTTTGATGGCACCAAAATAAGTATATTTATATTTTGGTTTAATTTTTATATTATGCCTTTATAAAATAAAAAGATTGTTCTAGTCACTTAACACATTTGACTATTGATGTTTATCCACCACACCATGATATAGCTGGTAAACTGGTCTGAAATCACCATGTGGGCAGCCAGAACATTACATTACATCAGAGAATAAATCAGATGGGGAAATGAATTGGATCATGGAGATAGAGCCTCCTTTGCCAGATTTACCCAGAGCAGTCATGTTTGTGGCCAAGTGGGAAATGGATTATTTTGCTCAGCACTTGGGTAGAACAGCAGGACCAGCCAGTTTGTGGCCACTCTTATGTAAATTACAAACTAAAACCTCTGTAAATGTAATACGAGAGAAATTATGTTTTGTTTGGAAAACATCAGACAATGGGGGTATCCAATTAGCCCCGAACATTGTTCGGACACTAATGGCTGGCCGCGATTGGCGAAAGATCCCCGTTTTATCCATTAGCGCCTGTTTTTTTTCTAAGATTTCTTTTTTCACCCTATCCTATTATTTCTAAATAATAATAGGATAGTTCTTTTGAAAACATATAGGACCCGCGATAAGCTTGCAATCCTATGTGTCTAAAGGTAGGTAATTACCATGTATTTAGGCGCTCCTCAACATAAATGCTGTGACGGAGTCGACCGTATAGATGACATAGGTCAGTGTAGACATAAAATAAAATTTATTAATGAATACAAGGTGATGCATGGAATATAAATGCATACAGTCAAGACGTGCTGTAGATTCAAAAGGGATGAGAATTCACAGAATCAGTTGATAAATACTGGGTGAGGCATATATATAATATATATAATTCACCTATTGCATATGTCTAATGTCCATGGCAGATACCATTTTTCTGCCTCACCCAGTATTTATCAACTGATTCTGTGAATTCTCATCCCTTTTGAATCTACAGCACGTCTTGACTGTATGCATTTATATTCCATGCATCACCTTGTATTCATTAATAAATTTTATTTTATGTCTACACTGACCTATGTCATCTATACGGTCGACTCCGTCACAGCATTTATGTTGTGGAGCGCCTAAATACATGGTAATTACCTACCTTTAGACACATAATTCAGACTTTGGTTTTCACTAGGGAAAACCCATTACCATTCACGGCCCGCTTACCCTCAACAGGAGCGCCCAGTTTCACCAATACACCACAAAATCTGAGTTGCAATCCTATGTGTTTTCGCCATTTAGGCGGTGAAAAAACGGCACTTATCGTGGATTATGTTTCGGGACACATCCCGAAAAATATCAACAATAAGTGCTGGCGTCGGGCGGCACTTGGAGGCTAATACGATAGCCCCACCTCGATCAATTAGCAGCACTACTTTAGCGCTGCTATATAGAAACCCCCTTTGATTGAATTAGCATTCTGCTTTACTTGCGTTTATGCTGAAATAGATTAACAGATTATACTGGTGTCTGTAAACATTGATTTAGCACATGAGGAAGGTCCTGTAACACCTTGCACTTGGAAGAAAATGTTCCTTTCAAATCAATTTAGCGCAGAGAAGAATGCAGAAATAAGGCATACATTTCATTGATCTGAAGCACTTGCCAAAGGAAAACTTTGAAATCAAATAAAAAATGCTCTTGAAGGCATGTACAGGAAGAAAGGTCAGGATGTTGTCTACATACCTACAGTAAATATGTTTCCATAGAGAATTGTGCTATTTCTAGAGGAAAATTACACTTATTAAGTACATTCTGTTGCCTGCATTTAGAATGATTGACTTTTATGGTTCATGCAAGCATTTGGAACCTGATGGAATTATAGGTTATTTTTTTCAATTTTATCACTAAAATGGGTTGGAAGAGGACATATAAAGTAGTTTATCTATATTGTGTGTGCAGAATATTTTTTTGATAGATGTTTGAAGCTGTTCCATATGTGGCTATGTTTTGGGCTGTCAGGAAGCTAATGTTGAACCATGTGGAATACTTTAGCTAAAATGCTATCAGCAGAGGGTCCTTCAGCCAGTAAAGCATATATTCACTGTACATTTCAGGCAGAATTATAGCGACAATTCTTTTATGAAAAGTTGGAATAGAAAAATACAGGAAACATGTCCTTGTGCCCGAACCGCCTGCTGTGATTTCATAGCACACAGCTATGGTGGCAAGACAAATGACAGCATGCAATCTCCCCTGGAATGGCATTCATGTACACGCTTCCATTTCACCACTTGTCACTGTTATTTTATTGTGTCGCATGTAGATCAGGAGTTCTCTCTGTCTCTGTTTTCACATTGCAATGCTGGTTATTGCTTTTTCTAGAACTCTGACTCATTGTGCATGTAGAATAAATAGATCCATGAAAATAATTTTCATCCTTTCTATGGGATGCTGTCGGTCTGAATCCCAACGCTGAAAGTCCGACACGGCACTTAAGATAGGCGTTGAAATGCCGACGCCTATCTTAGCGCCAACGCCGGAACACGGACAGACACCAGTCCGAACCAGGTAACTCCGGGGTGTCTTAGCTGTTAGCCGCTCGGGGGGGATGGGGAGGTTTAGGTAGCATAGCGGAGTTAGTGTTAGGTTTTGAGGGGGGAGAGGTTAGGGTTAGGCATCCCTAGGGGTGGGGTCAGGGTTAGGGACCATTGGGGGGTTAGGTTTAGGCACTAAGGATGAGGGTTAGGTTTAGACACTAACTGGGAGGGCTAGGGTGTGGCGTGGGGAGGGTTAGGGGGAGAAGGGGGAGGGTAATTCTACTTAATTCAACCCCTGCCGGGATACCAACCATCGGGATTCCGCCGTCTGAATTTTGAGAGGAGACATCTCGACTGCCGGCATTGCATACCGATTCCCTTCATATAAGTGTACTTCTTTTGCCACCCAAAATATATATATATATATATATATATATATATATGCATATATATATATATATGCACATATATATATATATATATATATATATATATATATATATATATATATATATTAGGGATGTGCAGGCTCGGATAGGTTCGAGTTTGCACGTGGAGTTCGGATTTTTCCCTCCAAAAAAACGGAACTCAGAAAGAGGCAAAACGTCATCTTGCACGGACGAACATCATCATTCCTGGACAAAAGTCCAGGAATGATGATGTTCGTCCGTGCAAGATGACGTTTTGCCTCTTTCTGAGTTCCGTTTTTTTGGAGGGAAAAATCCGAACTCCACGTGCAAACTCGAACCTATCCGAGCCTGCACATCCCTAATATATATATATATATATATATATATATATATATATATATATATATATATATATATATATATATATATATATATATATATATATATATATATATATATATATACACACACACACACACACACACACACACACACACACACACACACACACACATATATATACATATATATTTGTTGTTTTTTTGGGGAGCACCTAAACTGGATTATACAACTGTATATGGGATCCAATTCCCCCTTCGTATAGTATAATATTTGTCCCTGAGTGTGACGTTATTATTTCTGTTATCGGGCCTAGTTTGATACCTTTTCAACCTGAGTTTACCCAAAATACAACTAATAACCTTATTTCCTTTTAGTACACAGTTTTATTAAAAAAACATAAAATCACGTTTAAAACTTATTCTCACATATACATAGACATCTTTACCATTGTGAAGCAGATGGGAGTACACTTGCTGTCTCCCTTTATAGGGAAAAGCACTTTGACAGCCTTTAGTGGCCACTGTGCATCCTGATATCTTGTCATCCAACGTGTTCCCTCCAATCGAGTTTTGACTGACATATGTGTATGTACGTGTGTGTGTGTGTGTGTGTGTGTGTGTGTGTATGTATGTATATAAATATATATATATATGTGTGTATACCTCCAATGGCGGTACTCAGCGGTCTGTTTATCAGGCAATAAAGAACAAGCACACCAGTGCTGTTGGCAACGTTTTGGGCTGTAATCGCCCGTCGTCAGGCTACAAAACGTTGCCAACAGCACTGGTGTGCTTGTTCTTTATTGCCTGATAAACAGACCGCTGAGTGCCGCCATTGGAGGTGTACATAATTTGGAAGCTGGTACCTCGGCACTTATGATTCTTGGGAAGGAGTGTGCTGGGTCACTGGGTGAAAATATATACATGCATATATACAATATAGGACACAGAAGAATGGCACTCCGCTGGTCTGATGTAGACAAAATAAATGCACTCAAGCAGCCAATTGTTCAACGTTTCGGGCTTTATTCGCCCTTTTTCAAGAATATATATATATATATATATATATATATTACACCCACACAATTGATCCATAATACATTTTTTCAAACTGTTAAAATATATAGCGTGTGTTCAAAAACTTCACCAGTGAAATAATCATGATCTAGGCTCAGTCGTAAAGTATACTGGTATACATAAAGACAACTAGTACATGTAACATAGACAAGCATTCATAATGATAGTCAACTGTCGAACTCCTACAACAGGTAATTATATGTTCAGAATTTACTGCAATGCATTTTGATGTTTTTTCTGCAATTGACAATATGAATTCTTGTGTAAACTTACATCTGTTCAAGTTTCTGCTGTTTTATCACCCATAACTCCTCTTAGTACTGTATGTTGCACTGACAATGGCATGGGACAATCATAGGTATGCCAGACTTATGCTGGGCATACACTCTACAATTATCGGGCCAATCCGCCCGATATCCGCAGATCGCCTCGATAATTGTAGTGTGTGTGTGTGGCCGACCAAGGGTTAATCGATTGGGCATGCTGGATCCTCCAGCATGACCTTCCGATGCGATATCTGCAAATTAAAATGCTGGCCACATCGGGCAGTGTATGCCCAGCTGCCACCGACAGACCGCAAAATGTAAGGAACAGCGAAATGTCTCCTCCCCCGGGGGAGGAGCGTAGTTATCAAGGCCAATACAATATCTCGGTGTATGCTCGCAATATGTGCAGGCCACCAGATAAAATGTCTGTTGGTCTGACAGGCATTTTGTCTGGCAATGTATGCCCGACATTAGCACTTATAAAACAAATGGTGTGTGAAGTCTTTTGATCTTATTTACTAATCGCTCTTTACATAGCGGTTACCTATTACGCAGCATTTTGTAGAGAATATTTAATCCTTCACATCAGTCTCCTCAAACAGCCGTGCTCTAGTTCTGACATGTTAGGGGCATGTGGGGTGGTCTGATGCTACTGTATCAAGTGGGATCACTTGGATATTTGAGGGCATGTGGGGTGGTCTGATGCTATGTAAGGAGGCATGTGGGGAGCTTAAAAACATAAATTGTGTAGGGACCCAGAAACAGTGAAGTAGGACCCCCATTTTTTAAAGTGAGGGGAAGACCTTCATATTTTATACACTCAGCAGAATTACTTTAATATGTAACGTGTGCAATGATTGTGCTCATTTGAAAAGAAGTACAATGTAAGCCCTTTAATACAGAAACGGTACTAAAAGAAATACCGGCGCTAAGAAGGGTTGCTTCTCTGAGCAGCTGCTATAAAAGAGAGCCAGTCTCTTAGATAGAACCAGAAAATTAGCTAAAAGCAGCGCTACATCAATTAACCATTTAATAAATAAAATAAATACAATTTATAAATAGGACAATAAATTTAGTAAAACATTGAGTTCTGTAAATACAGTGACAATAAGCAGATATAAGAGGCACTAATGAATTGGATAATAGACATGCATGTCAAACTATAAAAGCTCACAAAAATTCAAGGTCCCTTTGAAAAAGCTGCCAGATAGGCAGTGAAATGCGTTGGTGAAGCACCCTGAACCAGGCATCTTGCACCTGCACCTATTGCACCTATTTGGAAGTTTGCTATTTCTGGGACTTGTCCTTACTGGAGTGTGTTCATGACTATCAGACTGGCTTTAGCATCCAGAGGTGCTCCTTGTGAGGTTGAGCGACTTCTCTTCAAGACCACTGCCACTACAGGACTCACTGGACTACTCTTCAGCTACTTGTAGAGGTATTACTTGTCCATTAAGGAGCCTCTGTGCGGTTGGGACACTATAGGCCAAGTCACTAGCATTCCAGGACACATTGGACTCTTTCTCAGCCGGTATATCTGTCTGCTTTTCCAAACGGAACTAACTTTAGTGCAATTGAACTTTGTGCAGTGCATCAGATTAGTAAAGATTGCCTGATATGGGTGCATACTAATTTTTGTGAGCTTTTATATTTTGACATGTATGTCTATTATCCAATTCATTAGTGCCTTTTTTATCTGCTTATTGTCACTTTCAAGTACTGTATTTACAGAACTCAATGTTTTACTAAATTTATTGTCCTATTTATAAATTGTATTTATTTTATTTATTAAATGGTTAATTGACGTAGCGCTGCTTTTATCTAATTTTCTGGTTCTTTAATACAGAACCTCTACTCTTCTTACTTCTCCTCAATGTTTCCAGGAAGCTGAAGGAATGTTAGGACTCATAAAAATGTTGTTTAACTTTGTCCTATCGATCTCCACACTTCCCCTTCAGTTTTGTACGCCACTAAATTGTGATTTAATTGGTAGCAAAGTGACCATAGAGAAGTGTAATTGCTCTTTACTGCGTCTCTTGATCCATTAAAAGAGTTCAGAGTGGTTTGACCCTGCAATTACAGAATTCATAATATTTAAATGTTTTTAAGAAATGGAATACAATCATTTCAGAAAAATGTTAAACATTTTTACATAGTTTCACCACTGTAAATATAATTTCTGTATTTTAGCAGGTTTTTTTTTTAAATGACAGTGTGACTTAGAATTCTTTAGGTAACACAGTGCCAACACTGGAACCCTTTAATGATAGTAAATTTTTTTGGCGCACGTGTGCTATTGTGAGGACATTGTTCTTTGCAGGCAGTATGTGAATAGCTATAACTGCACACCTACTGTAACTGAATTATGTCTCATACTGTTATTTCCATCATTGTCTACTGGTGACTGTAACTGGTTTTCTGTAATGGCTCGCCCTGCCCAAGACACATTTATGTCCCCATGATTTGACTTGAGCGGTTAATGATGTTGAAATGTATCTAAATAGTTAACAATGTTTCAATAAAAGTACAGTCTGGATGTTTTTGGTGATTACATTTTTTTTTTCCATGAGTAATCAAAAATACCACTAAATTGAGCTAATTTACTAAAATATCCACTTACAAATTGATTTAACAAAAAAAAAAAATACCAACATTTTTAGTGAAGTCTTTAGTCCATTTAAGTACATATTCCCAGCATGTTCCTATGGGGGAATTCAATTGTTTTCTGCACCGCAATACTTAATGAGCACCCAGGGGGAGCTCTGTTCTGGATGCCTATTAATTATCGCGTTTGTTGCTCCCAAATAGACCGGATTTAGCCACAAAAAATGGTTAAACCCATCTAAAGTCCTGGTTAGCATACCCAAAAATCTGGACTTTTCGCACATTTCTACTGGCCACCTCAGGAGTGTTCGAGCAGAAATTTGTCCACCCATGCATTTGCGCCCGAACGGACCAAACATTTAATTGCTCCGCCGGATGCCCACTAAATAGTGTGCCGCATAAAACAATTGAATGCAAACAAATTAGGATATTTTTTGTATTTTTTTCCCAAAACTTACAGGCTCTGTAAAAATTATACACCTGCTTTAGGATAGTGAGGTTTTGTTTTGTGTTTTTAGCGAGGTGGGGGGGGGGGGGTTGTTTTTCATGCACATAGATACAAACAGCTTAAATTTCAATGACCTGAGGACTGCTGCAAGGTTGTAATGCTAATATTTTGGGTGTGATTCGGAGTTGGCATAAGTGGAAATGCCGATGGGCCTTGCAGATATTTGCATAATGTGCATGTGCCATACAAAGAAGTCGTCTGCTGAGCATGTACCAAACCAAGCATATGCAAGTCGGTGAGGATTGAACTGTCCATTTACAGAGCTCTCTGTCAGTGACTCGGGCGTTTCTGGGTGGTAACCATGGGTTAAAGTGGGCCTGAATGGGGCGGAACTGCGTTCCATCAGTTCTAATTGGAGGCGGAACCAGTACCGCCTCTGTCCGCCCACCTTGCCAGGCTTTAGAAACTGGCAGTTGCAGGCCTGTGGCTGTCAGTCTGAATGAGCTCTGTTTTTACTGGCTAAGCCTGCCCGGCCACCCCGCCCCTTTTTGCCGTGGCGGCCCACTCTGCTTGTTCGGCTGGCCACAGACACGGCCCTGACCGGACGTGACAGTGACAAGTTGTGAGTACACAGGCAGCTGTGCGCCACTTGCTGCCTGATTAAGTGCTGGTGAAGCAAGTGAGTGATGATGTATTGGTGTTGTCGGGCTCGTCCTGGCCGGTTTCCGCTATGACTGTCCCCACCCCTCTGTGTGCCGCTTGCTACACTAGAACCTTATGATTATGAAGTTTTTATGTTTTATAAAATACATCTGCCACTGCCCCCACCTTCCCCACTGTGTGTGTTCACCCTGCTCCCACCCCCACCCCCTCCCCACTTACCCTGCACTACTGCAAAGGGCATTGTGTAAGGGGTAGAGTTGTGCGGTGGACCATTTTTTGCTGGGTTTGTATTTGGCTCTGGTTCTTCGTTTTTGGATTTTCCAAACCGCTGTGACTGGTATTGAATTTAGATTTTTTACAAAGATTGTCAAAAAAAAAAGCTAAAAATCACATCATTTGGCCTTTTTTTGTTCCTAGAGTATTATTATCCTCAATAGCATTAATTTCCAGTCATTTACAGTCAATTTAGACCACCTCACAATATTGTTTCACCATTATTGGCCAAAGGCCGGTTACTAAGCTATAGAGCGGCGGCACAGACACCGCAGTTTAAAGCACATCTATGAAACATTGCCACACAGCAGTGGCAGAAATGAAAGGTAGTGCAAGATGGAATTGTCCTTTGGCTCTCCCACCCACCCAGTGGGGTGCGGCCAGCAGAGTCACAGTACATGTATACACAGTGGGCTGTGGCCCAAGGAGTAACAGTGCTTGTATACACAGAGGGCTACGACCCAAGGAGTCACAGTGCTTGTATACACAGGGGGGTACAGCCCAAGGAGACACAGTGCTTGTATACACAGGGGGCTACAGCCCAAGGAGTCACAGTGCTTGTATACACATAGGGCTACAGGCCAAGGAGTCACAGTGCTTGTATACACAGTGGGCTATGGCCCAAGGAGTCACACTGCTTGTATACACAGAGGGATACAGCCCAAGGAGTCACAAAACTTGTATACAGAGAGGGCTACAACCCAAGGAGTCACAGTGCTTGTATATACAGGGGGGTACAACCCAAGGAGTCACAGTGCTTGTATACACATAGGACTACGGCCCAAGGAGACACAGTGCTTGCATACAGTATACACAGAGGGCTATGGCCCAAGGAGTCACAGTGCTAGTATACAGTACACAGTGGGATACTGTTATTCTTTAAAAAATTACTTTTTATTTTTTATACTTTTTTAAAAAAAATCTTATTTAACTTTTTTTTTTTTTTTTTTACACTGGAGCAGATGGGCATGAGTACAGCGTAGCATACATCAGCATGCCTTGTACACACAGCCATTTGTGTGTCTGGACACAACCACTTTAATCAGCAGAGTATAGCTCAGCATACACAGGGCTGCCGACAGCCGCACTGGGCCCAGGTGGCAGGGGGCGTGGCCTGATCACGAGAAGTGTGGCCACGCCCATTTAGAAAAAATCATTTTGCAGGCGCTGTGGGCCCTTCAGCCCGGTGCGCAGCCAATGGGGGGCGTGATCGCTCCCCCATAGGCGTAGTAGGCTGCTTTAGCAGCCGAGAGCAGTCACCCAGTGCAGCCCAGCACGCAGCAGCGTGTGCTGGGCTGCTGTGACGTAAGAGGGAGGGGGAGCAGTGCTGGACCCGGGCCCCTCCAGCAAGCCCGAGCCCGGGTAATTAGTACCCGCTCCTCCAACCTCTCGGCGCCCCTGAGCATACATCAGCGTGCCGTGCAGTGTGCCCCCCCCCCTATACAAAGTCACTTAACAGCACAGCCACTTGTGAGTCTTGAGTCTGAACACAGGCTACTACAGCCACTTTAATCAGCAGAGTAGTGCAGCATACATCAGCATGCAGTGTGCCCCCTATATAGTCACTTTATCAGCATAGCCACTCTGGACACAGCCACTTTAACATATGCAGAGAGACATTGCAGAGCAGTGTGCAGCGTGCGAGTGAACAGTGAAATGGCGCCGAGTCCCGGTTGCGACGCTTTGTATAGTAAAGAACTCTCGTGAAAATCCATCGTCGGGAGGTTGATGCTTGGCATTGAAGTGGGATCCGAGTCAGACGGGAACACTCGAGCCTCGGCTAAGGTGGACTCGGATCCCCGGTGTTGTTGGGGTGTTCGGGGGGGATTTCACAGAATCCAATCCGCTCATCTCTAACAAGGGGCACTACTGTGTATCATAACATGAATAAGGGACACTACTATGTGTAATGTGAATCAGGGGCACTATGTGCGGTGTAATGTAAATAAGATTGTGCTACTGTGTGGCGTAAGTTGAATTGGGGATACTATTGTGTGACCATGCCCCTTTCTTTTGAGACCATATCACTTTTTGCGGTTCACTGTCCCTTTATTGAAAAAGTGGCCGGGGCTGGGGGGTGGGTGAGTAGTTCCACCACGTCTCTAAGACCACTTTAAGCACTGGCGATAACTGAGCAGCGACAATACATATGCACCAAACTGAGATGTTTGACATACACAGGAGGATTCTCCCATTAGCATCCAACTCCGATTCATGCCCTTTATATGTATTGTTACACCAGTGGTTTTCCTCATCAATCTTCTTCAGACGTTGTGTACATAGATGTGTCCTCATACACTATTGCCGCAGTCACGCCAAACAGTGTCTTTTTTCACTTAATGTGCGTCTTTGTCGCAACGCAATGTCACAAAACCGTTTCAAGAGACTGCACTGATTAATTTGATAAGCGACTCTTGTATATCTGTGTGAGACTGTGTGAATCTGTATACGAAGTGCTACAATGCAACAGCCATGGCTTTTTTCACACCAAGTTCCATTATTCAGACTCATTTATACGCAGATACAGATATACAAGTGTCACATATCAAATTAATCAGCACAGTCTCCTGAAGTGGTTTTGTTACTTTGCAATTGAGGGCCATTTCAATTGGGTGCGAAAAGTCGCGTTTGGCGAAAAGCATTCGCATTGCAAAGTTAACACCTCATTCGCCAGTTTTGATGCAATCTTTTTGCATACTCTCAATGTGTGCTTCCGCTATTTGCCCTATCCAATTGTAAAGCACACGAAAACGCATATAATTGCAAAGGGAAAACTAGTGAAAAGCACAGCACATTTTTGGTAAATCAGCCTGTACCCCATTAAAAGCCTGACACTGGAAATCAATATAGAAGAGTATTAATAGCCCTAATAAAAGTATTTTGGGTTCTTAAAGTGAGCCAAATGGCTGTTATATGCATAGTTGCATAAGTGTGGAAAAATGATAAAAAGCAATTTATTTTTTTTTGTCTTTTAAAATGCTGTAGTTAAATTGGGGGTACATTAAAATGGATGCTAGTATATTTTTGTTTCTAAAAAGTGCAGTTTTCCATTTTCCAACACTTTTAAAATTTTCACCCCAAAAGTGACGTCATCATTAAGGAGGATTTTGCACATTTTATCACCTGCTCTGAGATGGGGGAAACTTTTTGCTGGTTTCTGCCTATGGCGTTTTCGCACATGCGAACACTTCGGCAATAGCGCGATATGAATGTATGCGTGAAAAGTTCACACCAGCGAATGCTTTTCGCCAAACGCAACTTTTCACACTCAATTGAATACGGCCCTAAAATGCAAATCCAAGTGAAAGTCACATTTGAAATATTAAGTTTCTATGTACAATGGTCAAAATCTAACAAGCCTGGTCTTGTCCAAGGAAAAATAACTGCACTTTAATATCTTTGGTGTTCTTGGTCATACAAGCTCAGGATTTCAAGGGGGCAGCATTTATTTACGATGGGTTTAAGAACTTCAGCCTGAATTTATTTCACTGTGATGTGATCATTTGTTTTGTTTGCAAGTCTAGGCCAAAAGGACATAAATGCTGACTTTATCACTGACCACAAGAGTGATTATTCTATAATTGGTTAGTTCAGGGAAATTGCTGCCTTGCATAGCACTATTCCGCTGTTATATATCTCGTCTGCAGTTGCTGAAGCAGGTCTAGTTAGGCAGTTAATATTTTGATAAAATTCCTGAATAACCTTTACAGTTAGAGTGATTTTTAAGCTTTCCTGGGAACTATTGGCAGCCTATAAAAATAGGTAAGCTCAGATATAGGATGGGAACAGACAGATTATAGTCTTGTGGTACAGAGATGTTACCCAAAATTCAGTTTATGCTTATAGCAGTTAATGTTTCTATACCTTGGTTACCCTGGATCTAGCATGTATCAAAGGATGCTTTGTAGCCACCAGCACAAAGTATCTGTTATAAATAAAAGAAAAGTTTTAAAGATGCAAAAAAAATGCAGTATGTGTGCTTCAGACATACCACCTGGTATGAGGCGAGGGTGTTTCTGTAGGACCCTCAACTATATTTTGAGATAAATGATTACACCCTGGTCCTTCACTGTCATTAGCTAATCTAATATAGGGCCTCTTATATATGTTATGTTGCATAGACATTATATTTCTGATGACTGAAATGCTGCAATTGGGCGCTGACCATACCTGGGACATTCACTTGTGTGTTATTTTATATTCTCTCTCATCATGGATACCCAATGTTTAATAATTGTTGCTACTTTATGCTCTGCCTTTGGGAGTGTGGAGGTATCCTGGATGGCCATTGCATTGCGCTGTCCCATGTCTTATTGTACATGTGAATGCTATTTTTCATTCTTTTGTAATGAAAGACACAGAGGAGATCCACCAAAGTGAACCCCAATGGTATGATGTAGCTGAAGAGGTCTATATAAGTAGGAGTTGGAGAGAGCACAATTTGCTATTAACTCCTCGAACATTTTTATAGTGGAAGAACAAACACCTGACAATATGTTAGAAAAACTGCTCTACACTATACAACAAAGTACAACAACATCTGTGCGCTTAATTAATTGCCTGATCAATGAGAGGAGAGATTAAAAAACTCAGTAGATACCTTTGGATGGTCTTGAGACGTCATCCTTTCATATCCACGAGCTTTGGTCCTCTCACCTCCATGTGTTGGTAATCTCCAGGTTCCCACCAGGTATTAAGCCTTCTCACTTTTCCAATTGGCCTCTGCGGGTCTCTTTAGAGTTGGCCAGCTGGTGAACGCTTCAGGTATTATGGTGCATACACACGATCAGATTTTTCCTTCAGATATGAACGATAACGATTTAAAAATCGTTCAGTCGTTCATATCTGAAGGAAAATCGTTCATATCTGACATGCCTGAACGATGGACGATCAACGATGCGCGTTCCCGTTTGTCAGATAACGATATCTGACATCTGATGGGTTTGCAGTCAGACTTGGACGATTCCATTCATTTTAATGCAGTCAAAAATCGTTCAAATCGTTCAAAACTTTGGTAAAATCGTTCAGTCGTTCATCTGACAAATCTGACCGTGTGTATGCTCCATTAAACAATTCTCTGAGATTAGAGAAAAGTGGGATATCCCTCACTCCGCTTTTTGGAGGTTCCTAGAAGTTTGCCATTTTCTAACCCCAGATATTAGGACAGCCCTATACAAGAGGAATCTTACCTCCTTTGAGAAACTGTGTCCCCCAGTCTGCTTCACACAGTTTCTGCTCTTTACCAAGTACTACTCGTTAACCAGGCTAACCATTCCACCATATGCCAGATCTTGGGAAAAAGACCTAGGCCTCTACCTATCTGACCAGGAATGAGAGACTATTTTTCTTAAAGCCTATTCAAGCTCTATTTGTACAGATGTGTCCTCTTATATCCTTGACAATCATGCTACAAACTGGCGCACGAATCACGCCATGCGATTACCCGCAGCAACATACACTACCATATGCTATGGATATGCGCACTGCGATCGCACCATGCAATCCTATGGAGTCACGGGTGCAAACGCAGTGCGCATATCCACTCGCAGGCACACACCTCCCGTCATAATTTGCCGAGTGCGCAGAAGTGATGCAAGGGGACACATCTGTATTACTGTAAAAGAGACACAATATAAGATCTTAATGCTGTAGTAAAGGCACTCTTCTTTGCTTCATGCCATGTTTCCCTCAGTATCCGGCTTCTTCCTGCTGGAGATGTTCCTCTGCCTTAGGCACTCTGCATCATGTCTGGTGGGATTGTTCTTGCTTATCAAATTTCTGGGCTGACATTATCTCCTTCTCCCAACATATTATAGATGTTCCCATGTCTACAGACCCCGCATTTTGGCTACTCAATTCCTCTCTAATTCCGTTGGCTAAATATAAGAAATCGCTGCTTCGCCACCTTCGTAATGCAGCACGCTCAGTCATCCCAGCACCTAGTTCCCTTGGCTGTAATATAAGACCTATATGTCGGTGACCTCATTTGACTTGTAACCTGAGACTCTGGGTTCTCAGATTATATTTATCCTTTCCTCTTATAATTCATGGTTACAGCTCTATTCTCCTTTTTATTTTTTTTCCATTCCATGATATCTGATCCCTCTCTTATCATCCCTTTTTTTTTCTCTGGTTCTCTTTCTTATTTTCAGTTATTGTTGTTTTTTTATAAGGATTTCCAATTCTTATATATACTATGTATCCCACTGAAATGCTTTGGACCTCACTCTTGATTGACTGTTGTTTTGTGTTAATGCTTAGATGATAAAGTGAAATGTTTGCATACAATTGGATATCTTAATAAAACAGAATATATAAAAAGGAAGGCTGTAATATCAAGATATGTTAATAATTGGAAGCAAGTGTTCCACACCTGGGATCCATACAAAAGTATGTAATAATCATATACTGTAAGACATTGGCAATCTTGGGGCCCTCATGCTTTGACGCATCAACTATAGCTAGTATTGTTCTGCTTGACGTTTCACTTTGGCCCAGATTGGTCATATAGTCACCCCAACATCAGGTTAGAATTAGTAGAACTTGAATTTACAGTGTGTTTAAAAAAAAAATAAAAAAGCGTGTCCACTCAACTTAAACAAAAGAGTCAGGCTAATCTACTGGTTCCAACCGAGATATGCACTTTCCATGCCATGACTTTTTTGTTCAAGCTCCTCTTTCCAACATCTGTTGACGCATTTAATATCTGAAACACAATTCTAGACCATTCCTCACGTAAAAATATTGAATGAATTCCGCAAAACACCTGTATCTCACGCTGGATGTCACTTACTTAATCCAATGTATGGTGTGCATTCTCGTTCCTGGTAGTTGCAGACGTCATGCACCAGAAAGTACCTAATCAGTTGTGGCTTCCTCTTGCACTGGCTCCACGCTCTAGTTTGTGCCTTCTTCTGGCAGACCTGCTCACTCTAGTGGCAACCTGCGGAGCTGCAGCTACTTTTTAAAACCACAGTCAAGTGATCTCTAATATTGGACTGCTTACCCCAATACGAATTGTCCCTGTCCTTTGTAAACCTGGTTTGGTCTCCTTATTGCCAGAACTTTTTCTTTTTTGCTTGTAGTCAAACCCTTCTTGGCTCCCTGGGATCTATTGCCAAATAGGAAATCTGTTCCACTATTGTATTGTGCCTCTGCCATCCAGATGTGTTACTTCCGGTACCTCATGCCTCAGACAAATAAGTGGATCCTCCCTGATTCTGCTGACGCTTCTTCGCTATTTACGGATCCTATGTGTTATGCCTGGTGCTTACGCCGGGGGCCGTGACCGGCAGGGTGTCGGCGACACAGCCCTTATACCCTTAAGGCGTTCCTTGGTGAAATACTACACCTCGTTAGATTCTGTGCCCTTGGTATAAGCCAGGGGTGGGGAACCATTTAACTGTCGAGGGCCATTTTGAACATCATTCGCGGGCCCGGTGCAGACCGCGGTCCCTCAATGTGATGTCACATTGGGCGGAGCCACAATAGCCATTGATTACAGCAGTACCCAGAGCATCCTGAGGATGCTCCGGGGAGGTGTAAGGGCAGCGGTGTACCGTCAAAAGGGTCCTAAGGATGCTCCTGGCAGCACTGCTGCATAGATTCTGGCTGCAGGGTGCCATTCTGGGCACCCTGCTAGCCAGATGAGGCTAACAGAAAAAAGCTCTGAGGGCCAGACCAAATGATTCCCCGGGCCTTATAAATCCATCATGTCATAGTGCAGAGGTTCCCAAACTTTCTCTGTTTGTGGCACCCTAATTGTCTTAGAATTTTTTTGCGGTAGATTCAATTAGCATTGAGGTTCTGTTTGAACTTCTCACGCTAATGTAACACTAGCAAAAGTTAGGTTCTCTTACAATAATAACCTCTTATATGTGCATAAGACATTCACATACACTGAAGTGCCAAAAGTCATGGGATAGATGCCTAGTATCGTGTAGGACTCCCTCTAACTTGGCAAAGTGCAGCAACACGACATAGATTCCGCAAGTGGACAGAAGACCTCTGGAGAGATGTTGAACCATACCGTCTGGAGAGCTGCCGCCAGCTCCCAGATATTTGTAGGTGCAGGATCTTGGGTGCGAATTGACCTCTCCACCATGTCCCATATATGCTCAATTGGGTTAAAGTCAGACAAACGTTGTGGCCAGCCAGAACTCTCCAGAATACTCCTCGAATCAAATCCGGACAACTTGGAATCAATGACAAGCGCATTATCCTGCTCTAATATTCCAGGGTCACACATACATACACACATGCAGGCAGGTCACACATTGGGTCACACATAATTGCTTGATGTGGAGCCAGCAGCTCCTTCCTCCATGCTGCTGTAGTCCTGTCCTCTGCTGGGTTCAGAAGAGCATGTGCTGAGCTCCACCAATCAGGGCTCAGTGCGCGCCCCTCTGACCCTGGAGTGTCAGCATAGAGCAGCAGGAAGGACTGAAACTGCTGCTTTGTATCCTGACCCCCACCCGGCCCTTCCCTAATGTGGTTCTTCCAAAATGACTGAACTGCTTTGGCCCAAGAGACTGGGCAGGGAGAACTCGCGGCCATCTGTTCCGGTTTACGAATAATCCGGCCCTGCGCTGCACCCATGTAAGTGCGCACAGCAGTTTGGGAAACCCTTTCATAGTGTTTCCTGACACCAGGTCCAACCGTAACCATGTTATGGTCAAAATGCTACTCCCGAAGGTCAACCAAATTCCGTCCCCATTGACAAAAGCAAAAAGTGATTTACTTTCCAAGATTCAAAAGTCACATTAAAGGTTGTACATGCTGATATGGTTTGAGATCACTCTTGACAAATATGCATTTCAGAGTGCAACAGGGCCAGGCGACGAGAGATGAGGCTCAGGTAATTGATGAAGTGACAAGCATACTACCACGATCAGGGGCGCCGAGAGGGGGGGAGCTGGTACTAATTACCTGGGCCCGGGCTTGTTGGAGGGGCCAGACGGGGGCTCAGGTCCGACGCCTCCTCCCTGTAAGCTGAGCAGCCCAGTACACGGTGCTGGTTGCTGGGCTGCAAAGGGAGACTGCTTGCTGCTGCAACAGCAGTCTCCTCTGCCTACGGGGGGAAGTGATCATCCTTATGGCCCCCCCCCATTGATATGCGCTGGGCTGATGGGTTCACAGCACCCCCTCCCCAACGCACAGCGGCGCTGCAACAATGTTTTTTTTTTCCTTTAAGGAGGCGTGGCCACTCTCGCGGTTAGGCCACACACCCTTCACCCGGGCCTGGCCCGGCTCTTGGCAGCCCTTGCCACAATAGGGGGTACTGAAACTACAAGGCATTAGGCCCATGTCAGCCCCAATTTAGCAAATGATGCCACCCAAGAAGGAGAATGCAGGGGTCCTCATATACGTGCCACATATTTGTGACATTTTTGAAATCCCTCAAGCGGGCCACCGTCAAATTATGTGGGAGAATTTGGTAACCGCACCATAACACAATGCAGGCGACACAGGCACCTGGGTTCTGTTTGGCAGGCAATAACAGGGTATATGCATTAAGGCAGTGTTCTGTTGCAATTCAGATAAGAAACATGGGCCAAGTGAACAGAAATGCAAAGGGAAAGCAGAACACTCCAGTAGAAAAGGGTTGCAGTGCAGCAGTCACAGCAATAAGAGAAACCTCAGATATTGGTTGTATATAAAAAAAAATATGCTACTGTCACCATAAAACAGGATATTTACAGGATAACACATGCTACTCGGGCCATCCCAAGGATGAAAACACTTTTAACTTATATTAAATATGTATAAGTGAATTTTGTATTGCGTGCCCCATTATAAATGTGACTGCAGTCTCCATCCCCTACAAAATTACTATCTTTATCTTTGGATCTGACGATGGTGGGTCACTTTTAATGCAAATTCCTTACCACCATCCATGAGAAATTCATATGGGGATGTGCATTTATAGGCTCAATGTTTATATTTGTAAATAATTACATCCCTGATGTCCCCAAATTACTTACTAAATACATAAAGTATGCTTCCAACAAGCAATGTCTTTGAAATATAAAAAAGGTAGGACTTTCAAATGACTTATTTTCCACTGCATATTCCCATGTTGACTGTTTGTTTTTGTTCCTATGTATGGATGGCAATGAAATTGGCAATGTAACACAACATTAAGTGCGGTATCCAATTAGCCACGAACATTGTTCGGGCGCTAATGAATATCCCGGGGCTATCCAATTAGCCCCAAAGTCCATCCCGACGTCGGCACTTATCGTGGATTTTATTTCTGTGACCTGATGTGTCCCAGCAAACTATCACCGAAAAGTGCAGTTTTTTCACGAGCGCAATGGCGGAAACACATAGGTTCCTGAACATATCACGGATCCTATGTGTATTCAGGCGATTTATCCTATAAGATAGGGTGAAAAAAAATCAGTGAAAACAGGGATTATCAGCGAAAAATCCCTGTTTTTTCCCCCGAAACAATATTGGGGCTAATTGGATACCGCCCATAATTTCCTATATATTTTTGTATCTGGATGTGCACTGTATACGGATTGCTGCACAATCTGCGGTTACTGAAATGTATCCAACATGTTGCATTTTGGAATCACCTATGTTTCTACATATACACCAAGGCACAAAATACACCTGATTGCTGTCTGTGCTACTTTCTGTCTATCTAGCTTTTATGACGTCTAGATAAAAAAAGACTGCATACACTAAATGACTTTAAAAGTTAGAACTATCCTGTATGAATGATTGAACAGTTACATGGATTACATTTTCCAGTTACCAACAACAAATGTAAGTGCTGTACTAGCACCCTCCTCTGGTTCTAAACTGAAATGTCTCAGTGATATAACGTCTCTACCATCCAGTGAAAACTTATATTTGTAGAGCAATGGCTTAGGAAAATAGCATTGGCTCAGGAAAATAGTAACATGTCCCTGAAGGCAGAACATATACAGTAGATATAAGGATCACCTCAAACAAGTGAATCATGTATGCATAGGAGACGGCTTTTATAAAACCTTCCCCCATTATGACTGAAATATGTAATGTACAGAAGTGGTTAGCGGCAGCACAAATACTGGGGAAGATGAAGTGGAAATGGATGTCAGTTTTGGCACAGTTTTGTGCTTTTTGTTATGCAGCCGCCCCTTTGCTGATGTAGGCTCTTTATTTTACACCTCATTATACTAAGAGAGATGCAGAATAGGGAGTGAAGTGAGAGTGCAGGCGTATAGCCAGGTACAGCAAGGTAGTGCTGACATAAATGTGAATTATTGCTGTGTATTAGAAATGGTGGTCAAATCAATGTTTTAATGCTTTCTAACATTAACAATCCAAAGTTATTAGAATTTTTTATCTCATCAAAAGAGACAAAACACCAATTGGGTGCTAATAAAATATAATTAATAATAAATCTCTAACAGCAGCAACACTCAGAGAACATGTGTGGGCTCCCAAAACTTGAAACCAAGCAAAAACTAATATCTGAAATTATGTTGCGTTAATAATGTCAAAATATATACCCTTATCATGGCAGAAAATAATCAAGATGCCTTTCTTAAATTAGCAAGTATAAAAGGACAGCAGGCTTTAAGGACATTACTCTTTGATAAAGTTTCCGATTCTGAAGCGAAACGCATCAGGATTTTATACCCGCTATATGTTATTGTGCTACATGCCAGATATTTACACTGCGGTGGATGCTGAGTGCAACCTGTAACATTGGTGCCCGTCCGTATGAACACTGGATCGGCTGGCTGAGAGCCCTATACTGTAGCTGCATTTGGAGAGCAACGCTGTGAGCTCACATATGGCTTGGTGAAAGGAGCCGCACGGATTACATGGTGGACATCGAATAAGGTGGTGTGACCTCAGAAATCACCCCGAGGCAAGAGCTACACAGTTCTCCAGTCTCTACTCTCGTATGGTGAGATTTAATACTATACAGCCATGGCCAAAAGTTTTGAGAATGACATAAGTATTGGTTTTCACAAAGTTTGCTGCTTCAGTGTTTTTAGACCTTTTTGTCAGATGTTACTATGGTATACTGAAGTACAATTACAAGCATTTCATAAGTGTCAAAGGCTTTTATTGACAATTACATTAAGTTTATGCAAAGAGTCAATATTTGCAGTGTTGACCCTTCTTTTTCAAGACCTCTGCCATTCACCCTGGCATGCTGTCTGGGCCATGTACTGACTGATGGCCACCCATTCTTGCCTAATCAATGCTTCGAGTTTGTCAGAATGTGTGGGTTTTTGTTTGTCCACCCGCCTCATGAGGATTGACCACAAGTTTCCAATGGGATTAAGGTTTGGTGAGTTTCCTGGCCATGGACCCAAAATTTTGATGTTTTGTTCCCCGAGCCACTTAGTTATCACTTTTGCCTTATGGCAAGGTGCTCCATCTTGCTGGAAAAGGCATTTTTTCGTCACCAAACTGTTCTTGGATGGTTGGGAGAAGTTGCTCTTGGAGGATGTTTTGGTACCATTCTTTATTCATGGCTGTGTTCTTAGGCAAAATTGTGAGTGATCCCACTCCCTTGGCTGAGAAACAACCCCTCACATGAATTGTCTCAGGATGCTTACTTAGTCTTTCTTCCTTCCTATCATCTCAGTAGGACTGAAGGTTTTTAAATTGAAATGAAGATGAAGGAGATTAAACCATGAGATGTTTCTCTGTGTATTGCCTCTTTAATGTGATGGAGTTGTTTACCCTTTAAGATTGAGAATGTTAGTTGTGGTTTTGTCCTGTCCTATAGTATTGTTAGGGGCGGAGTTTGTGGAGTCTTTGCTTATGCTAGGCAGATTTCGTACCTCTCTGATCTGGTTCACCATTCATATTTCTCTCTTGTGTGTGAATTAACTGTATTGGTTCAACTCACTCAAATGAAGACCACAAGCAACAAGAATGTGAACAATACCAATGGGATTCCCTTATAATAGGCTTTTTATAAGAAGTCACTGTGCCGTGCCTGTAGTCACAGCATATTAAAAACAAGAGTGTTTTACAAAAAAATAAATAATAATTTGGTTTAAACCAGCCAACCATGTAGTATTGTCAGGTGCAAAGTTGTATATCTACTTTCCACTTTTCTACAGCAATGCCCACCACTATTTGAAAACTTTGGAACCAAATCTCTCTTTCTTGTTTGTTTGTATCTGCAAAAACTCAGGATGTATCTACATACGGTATGCTTCATTAATATCAAAATGTATCTAATATCTGTATTTATATGTCTTGGCTTATTGTATCTAAAGATGCAGTTTTAGTAGTTGAATCCTATATAATGTATAGTGTAGCTCAGCAAATACTGATGAATAAACCCTGAACAAGCTTGCCAGGTGATCACTTATTCTCGGCTTTTCAATCCTTGTTTTATATCTCCTATTGTCTGAATTTGCAAGTTTATGAAATGTGTGACAATGAGATACGGTTTCCTCAAAGAATAGCTGATGATTACAAGTCACAAGCACAAAGCTTACTGTACATTTTGCCTTCTGAAAAATCTTTGTGCATTATACAAAGTCACAGTGGTAAGATGTGCAGCTTTTTATCTAGAGAAGCACAATCTGAAGATAAATTCTTGCACAAAATGCAGTACAAGATTGTTTTATTAGATATCATGTTTTGGAGTTTGAATTTCCAGGTCCTGTCAAGTGAGTGCATTGCTGTTCCTGGAACCAAAATCCCCTGAGTTTCTAAGCACAATGTTCATTTTTAACACTGATTACATATAGTATTCAGAATCCTAAGAATACAGGCAAATCCAAATTTGATGCTTAAAACTAAAAAAGCTTTATTTCACTGAGAATAAATTTGCAGGAACAGCAGTATGCTGAAGAGACTAACTCACACTCACCCTGAGGAGTTTAGGGTTTAGTGGGGGTGCTTAATGAGTGTAGGGCTCACTTCCTCTTTGTCTCCTGGCAGGGTGCTGCTGCAAATGTAATATCTAGGCCTATGTGCTTGTTACTTTTTATAATCAAGACCCAAATTCACATTCATTCATGATTCTGGATTTTCGATTACAGAGGTTTCACTTGTACTTTCTGAGTAAACAATATAGTACTAAGATTGCCTTTATCAGTGTTATAGTTTGTATATTTAAACTGTTATGTGGTTCCCACCCCTATATAGCCATTATTTCTTCCACTGTGGAACAGAGGGCTGGCGGAGGTGGACTTTTATTTTGTTTATGATGGTCCTATATGTGCAAGATATACTAGCAAACAGTCCCATAATGTCTGTCTATAGTATCATGTGCGTAATGATTTTTGTCTTTGCTTTTAAATTTACTCTCTCTAGTACAGTGTCGATAGCATTTAACTAAAGGCCCCCACACACTGAGCAAATTTTTTAAACGATTTGGCTGTTTTCGACCGATTGGAACTACCAATCATTTTAAAAGTGCCGTGTGTGGGCATAACGATGCCGATGCATGTTGTCGCTGATCGTGATTGCTGATCAATTGAATCTGCAGAAAGAGATCGACCTATCTTTCATTTGTCACAAATCATTTCGTGTGTGTGTACGATGGATGATATGTTGTCACTTTTCCTGGCCACTCCACTCCTCCATTTTGCACCAGCCGACGGAGAGACAGAAGACTTATTGTGAGGTTGTTTGCTACAAACAATATATCGTTTATGATTTGCAGTCATTTACAACTGATCTATATTGTTTGATCGTTTGTACAATCGTTCCATGTGTACAATATCGTTTGTCCGGGAGTGTTCCAGAGTTCAAGGGAAATTGCTAATGAGATTGGATCGTTTGCAAATCATATCGTGTGTGGGAGCCTTAATGCTCCTAATATGGTCTAATTTCAAGTGAGTTGTTCTGCACTAGTTTGAAGAGGCCAGTGAGATTATATTGCGGATAAGACAGATAAAGACTAAGCGTCTCATTTAGACCCGGTCGCAAGCGCCAGTACGCTCGCAACCGGGTCGATGGCTGTCGATGTTGATCGACAGCTCGCCCCGTTTTGTAGGCGGGCCGGGGGGGTGGTTTCAGAAACGGAGGCGCCTACCGTTTTGTGGGCGGCTGCACTGACATAATCAGTGATATCAGTGGGGAGCTTCCTGCTCGATCAGAGCAGGAAGCTCCCTGGGCTTGCGGCTGCCGAGACCCAACCTTAGGGTCTCGTCGCAAGCCCCGATGGTTGCGATGGTGTTCACCATCGCGACCATCAACCTGGTCGGTCGCTAAGCTGTGGGTATTAACCCACAGCTTAGCTAGTGACCAGGAGGCCGCACTAAAAAAAAGGAAGCGGCCGCCCTCATTCACAGAGATCGATCGCTTCTTGCGACCGCCTCTGAATGAGGGCCTAAGGTTTTAACCTCTGCCTGCTCCATGAACATTGCTGGGGCTTGAGGACTGTTAATGTACTATGGGCCTGATTCAGTTTTGTAAGCTTTTGTACGCAGTGGCTGTGCAATAATATGCTAATGCTGTAGGAGGTGTCTTCTGTGGTCCGGAGATGCATCCAAAGAAGCAGCATTGGATCACTCTGCGTGAACATCAGTCATCTCCGGAATCTTGAGGTTACTCAGGGTGGCCGGTGTTTTCATGCAGTTGAAGCCAGTAAAGCTGTGTAAAAGGACGCAGCCAATGGCTTCAGCACGCCCAGAAAACGGGGTCGACAATCGGACTGCTGCATCAGATCTCCCAGAAGGAGATCTGCACATGCGCAGCAGAGATCCTGCACATACGCAAATCTCCAAACATCGGAGTTGTACGTAAACCATTGGGTTTGCGTATAGCTCTGATTCATCCCCTATATATAGACTACCCTAACATTTATTGTGCTTAATGTGCTCCTTTACAGTTTTTTGCTTCTTATTTTAAAGTACCATTCTTTACACAGATGTCCTTGCCGTTTCCATTTATTCCCAAAGTAAACAGCTCTCTGTGTCCTATGGAAGCCTAGGTTGAGCCAGTGACCTTAGAATATTTCTATAATATGTATTGAAAGTGGCATAAACAACAAACAGAAGCAAATAGCTTTTGTTATTTAGAGATGGATGACTATTAGAATAAGAATACGTACATACGTTGTGTCTTTACATAAGCACAGACACATAAACATTTTTGCCATGCAACAACCATAATTAAGAAACGGTAAGTTTTATTGTTTTTCAGAAAGTAAAATAAGAATACTGTAATTGCAATTTGGTATTTCATAAAGTAGCATTTAGGGTATGCTAAAGCCTTGGTTGTGAGGCTCTGTGCTGGAGTCTGAATCGTTGTTGGACGCAGTGGAGGGATCTTTTCCTTTTTCATCCATCTGGGGGATGCCTTACATCTGGGTTATGTATAGTGAAGAGTGGAGTCGGACACTAGTGAATTGAAAACTGGCTCCTGCCCCATATATAACTCCTCCCTTTCCACCATGAGCCCAGTCTTGTTTTCAGTGCCTTTGAGAGCTACCTATCTAGCTAGTGCCTTACTCCAGTTAGGTTTTATTTATTTTATATTAATGTTTTGGATTAGGGTGATTAGTTTTTGGAGACAGACTATAAGCACCAACATAGTGGGAGTTATATCGATTAGAAGGTTTGTGTGAACCTGTATCCCACTCTAAAGTTCTAAAGTTGGCCCCTGAGAGAGTCACCAAACTAATTTTCCCTGAGTCTTTCTCCATGCCAGACACACATCTATATATATATATATATATATATATATATAATATTACACATTTATATACTGCTTCCCGGCACATTGCTTTTGAGCAGATTGGTTGGGACTTGTTATTACTCATAGTATACTGTAGAACCGGCTTGTCTCACACCTCCAGGGGCTGCTCAACATC
Source organism: Taudactylus pleione (assembly GCA_031769625.1). Lineage (NCBI taxonomy): Eukaryota > Metazoa > Chordata > Amphibia > Anura > Myobatrachidae > Taudactylus > Taudactylus pleione. The sequence goes on along the minus strand of JAUIMM010000281.1, from coordinate 8,912,033 downwards.
ACACTGCTTCGATCCTCATGGTGTTTTCTTTTGGACCACTGGAAGGGTTACGGAAGCGGCAACATGTTGTTGCCTTTAAAGGAGAGAGGTGCTTTGCTGGGCTCCAGGACGCCGCTGCACGTGCAGGCGCACAGCGTTGACGTCATTAGGCCCGGCCACAAGTAGTTTCCGCCGATTGCTGGAGGCTATGGCAACAAGTGGCCGGAGTCAATAGAGCGATGCTGCACGCGTGGCAGGTGTTGCCATCGTATAGGTGACTGGGGTGAGTAGACATTAGGCTGGGCCATGGATGCCAGAGGCTAGGATTCACAGATTTCCTGAATTAGCAGGATGCTGCGGATGGTCATGCCTCCACTCCCCCAAATATTTATTTTTTATTACAAGCTGCTGCAAAGCCACAGCAGCTGAAGTCTGGATAGAATCCATAGCAGGCACTGGGGGATGGAGGCTGACAAACTAAGCAGTAAAACTGGAATTATTACTATTGTGTATTTAACTTGGTGTCCTGGTTTTATAAATATTTAAGCATATTAACTGCACTGTTTTCTCTGAAAGTTAGGCAGTAACATACAGATGTGTGTGACATTTTATTTTACCTTTGGTTTATTGGCAAAGAATTTGGTCTTTTAAGGGCCAGGGTTTTTTTGCATTTAAACAGATGCATGAATAAGAGTATAGATTAACGTCTCTTCTTTGTATTCCTTCAGGGCTACACTTTTTTTTTGTATGGGAATTTAGGTAGCTATCTGTTTGGGGCAGACTTGTCTATCTCACTATGGATAAGCCAGACAAGGGTTCCAAAAAACAGAGGTCAGTCACTGTTTATACTTGTACAAAATGTGAGAAAAAATTACTAAAAGGTATGGACCCAGGGTTGCTCTGTGCTGGTTGTTCACAGGGGTTTCTTTACCGGGATGTTTGGCTGAACAGTCTGTGCTGCCTGATAGGGCTAGGTCTGCAGCGGACGCCATAGGTGAATTACGTTACTTTCAGATGGGCCCAGAGTATGGGTTGATGTCTCGCTCAGATGGCGAAGTCCCTGAATAAAATGACTCTCTCTGCAGGGACCACACCTGTTAAAAGATGTTCACATTCCTCAGTAGATTTTCCTGAAGAACCTTCAGCTACTTCTTCACAGGAAGAAGGGGAATTATATTATGACTGGGAGGAAACCTCAATCTGGGAGGGTGACTCCCAGTCAGATTCAGTAGTTTCTATGTTAATAGATGTGTACAGGGAACCACTGCAGTTACAGGAGGCAGCTATGCCAGAGACTAGTGCAGTTTCTTTCTTTAAACATAAGAAGAAACATGTTTCGGTTTTCCCAGAATTTCCACATTTTGAGGAAATATTAAAAAAAGCCTGGTTAAAACCGGATTCAAAAGTTCATATTCTGAAAAAATTTAAGGGTCTTTATCCTTTTTTGGAAGAGGATACCAAGCTTTGGGAAATTCCACCCATGGTGGATGCTCCTTTTGCTATGTTGGTCAGGAATACGGTTATTCCCACAACTCAGTCTGTAACTCTTAAAGATCCTGTGGATAGAAAGAATGAGGCTGTTTTAAAATCTTTATGCGCCTTGTCAGGAGTATCGCTGCTGCCAAATCTGGCCAGCGCCTGGGTGATAAAAGCTATCGGTCCATGGATGAATCAGATGATTACTGGTTTTCAATCAGGGGATGAATCTGACGCTAACCAGCTGATCAGATTTCGGAAGCTCTAATGTATATAGGGGACTCTTTATTAGATACTATTCAGGTACAGTCTCATATGTCAGCCTTAGCGGTTTCTGCCAGGCATTTGCTATGGCTTAAAACATGGAAGACAGACATGCCTTCCTTTTGAAGGAAGTTCTTTGTTTGGTCCAGAATTAACCAAAATCATTTCTCATAATAAAGATTCAATAAAGATTTGGATGACAGGAGGAAAAAGTCCTTACCTTCCTGTAACTACTCCTAAAACAAAAACTCAGAGGTTTCGTTCATTTCGGTATAAAGGCAGAGGAAGCTTTCAGGCTTTACGAGGTGCACCTAGGGGGTCTCCGAAGAGGGACCTTTAGGGGACAGGCTGGCCCTAGCACAAGTCGGCCGGCTGCTAAATCAGCAGGTAGATCCAAATTATTATCAAGGGACTGGGATCTGTCCTCTGGTGGGAGGTCGCTTACTCAAGTTCCGGGAAAAGTGGGCTCTTTCCAATCTGGATTTTTGGGTAAGTCGAATAGTGACCAGTGGTTACAATTTGGATTTGCAGTGTCCTGTTCCAAAACAGATTCTTTTCCACTCCTCTCCCTTTTGATGGTTGCAGAAAGGCAGCTCTCATGCAGGCAATGTCTGCACTTTCCGACACCGAAGTAGTTATTCTGGTTTCAGTACTACAGAAAGGCCTGGGGTTCTACTCCAGTCTTTTCTTAGTAGACAAACCGGACGGGTCATTCCGTCCCATTCTCAACCTCAGGGAGTTAAATACATATCTTCACTTGGAAAAATTCAAGATGGAGTCAATAAGGTCAGTCATGTGTTCAATGGAAGAAGAGGATTTTCTGGCTTTCATAGACATCAAGGATGCCTACCTTCATACCCTTATATGGAGAGGTCATCAGCATCTTTTGTTGTTTGCAGTGGGTAATCGCCATTTTCAGTTTCAGGCCCTGCCATTCGGTTTGGCCACTATCCCCAGAGTATTTACAAAGGTTATGGCACATATGATGTCCCTACTCAGGAGAGGGGGGATAAATGTGTTGGCTTATCTGGACATTTTGTTGCTAAGGGCTCCCTCATTAGCTCTATTGCTACAACATCTTCAGATTACCTTCGGCATGCTCCAGAGATTTGGCTGGATCATCGACTTTCCCAAATCAAATTTAATTCCATCTTAGAGGATGGTATTTTTGGGTCTTCACTTCGACACTTGGTGTCAGAGTGTTTCTGCCGCAGGCAAACATTCAGGATCTGAAATCCAGAATAAGGAACATTTTACAGATTTCTCGTACTTCTGTTCTTAGGGCTATGCAGATAATGGGGAAAATTGTAGCTTCATTCAAAGCTGTTCTTTTTGCCAGATTTCACGCCTGACCTCAACAGAACCAATTGCTTCATCGATGGAACCAGACTCTCGATTAAACAGGCAGATGTTTAGATTATCACTGCAGTGACGGCAGTCTCTCCGGTGGTGGCTGCAGGATGCAAATCTGCACAAGCGTTGCCAATTGTCAGTAAAAGACTGGACCATTATCGCCACAGATGCCAGCCTAACAGGTTGGGAGGTGGTGATTCTGGACAGACACAGGGTCTTTGGTCTGTACAGGAAACCGCTCTTCCTATCAATATACAGGAAATGAGGGCAATTTGATGTACATTGATTCAGGCTCAATGCTATTTAAAGAATTTACCAGTACGAATCCAATCAGACAATGCCACAGCAGTTGCTTATATAAACAAGCAGGTGGCACACACAGCTGGCTAGCAATGAGGGAAGTTCTTTTATGTACTTCATTGGGCAGAAAATTGGGTTCCAGCTATTTCAGCAGTTTACATTCCAAGGGTGGATAACTGGGAGGTGGACTTCTTAAGTTGCCACAGTGTCCACACAGGGTAATGGGAATTACACCAGGAGATGTTTTCAGAAATAGTTGCTAGATGGGGATCTCCAGACATAGATTTAATGGCTTCTTGTCTCAACAAGAAACTGCCAAGGTACGGATCTCAGTCCTGGGATCTTCAAGCATCTCTAGTGGATGCCATGACAGCGCCTTGGGTGTTCCAACTGGGTTACATCTTCCCTCCTCTGGTAATGTTACCAATGGTAATTCAGCGAATTCGACTGGTGGCACTGCCGGTCATTCCGGTGGCTCCAGACTGGCCGCACTGTCATATGTACACAATTCTTCGGACCATGTTGGCAGACATTCTGTATACTCTGCATCCAGATCTGTTGCTTCAGGGTCCATGCCGTCAAGCCAATTTGCATCACTTGGCTTTGACGCCATGGTTCTTGAATCCAAAATTTTGAGGGCCAAAGGGTTTTTAGAGTCTGTGGTGAAAACCATGATACAGGCTGAAAAACCAGCTACTTCCCAGATTTGTCATCGGATATGGAAGATATATATTTCTTGATGTGAACAACACAAGTTTAAACCAGAAAGGTTCTGAGTGTTTGCCTCTTGTCTTTTCTGCAGGAGGGATTGGTTAAGATTCTGATATTGTCCTCTCAAGGGACGAATTTCAGCCTTATCGATTCTGCTTCAAAGGAAATTGGCCACCATTCTAGAAGTTCAGACTTTCTTGCATGGGGTTCTTTGCATACAGCCTTCTTATGTCCCACTGGTTCCTCCTTGGTAATTGAATTTAGTTTTGGGGGCACTCCAGAAAGGCACCATTCGATCCTTTGGAGTCTGCAGAATTGCGATATCACACTCTGAAGGTTGTTTTACCTTTTGGCCATTGCCTCGGCCAGAAGGGTATATGAATTAGCAGCTCTTTCCTGTAAAGCTGTGCTTATTATTTTTCATGAGGATAGGGTAGTGTTACGCACTAAACCTTCCTTTATGCCAAAGGTGATATCGGCTTTCCACATTAACCAATATATTGTCCTTCCGGCTTTTCGCCATAATTAAGTGACCAGTGAAGCTTCTTCCTTAGCACTGTTGGATGTGGTTTGTGCGTTACGCATTTACTTGGAACGTACTGCGTCTTTGAGGCGTACAGGTTTCCCTGTTGGTGTTGATTGATGCACCAAAAAGAGTCTGGCCAGCCTCAAAAGGATCCATCGCTAGATGGGTCACTTCTGCCATAAGGCAGGCATATTTGTCCTCTAATGTGATGGTTCTGGCCTCAATTCGGGCTCACTCGACACATGCTGTCGGAGCCTCTTGGGCTGTACGGCATGGTGCCTTGGTAGAGCAGCTACCTGGAAATACATACACATTTTTACAAGATTGTACCGCTTCCATACATTCGGTGCAAGGGTTTCCCTAAGAGCGGTCAGTTCTGACGCCCCCACCCCTCCTCTCTCCCCTTAATTGACTTGCCTTGGTATATCACCCAGATGCAGGCCATCCCCCAGATGGATGAAAAGGGAGTCCTTGGAGTCCTTCTGGGGGATGCCAAGGTCCCTCCCTTGTTAGGTTTTCATACTGAACACCTGTTGGTCTCTGGTTTCTCAGTTCTTTCCGTGGCTCTCCTCTGACTTTGTTAAACATTAGACTGAGCTTACGGTGGATAGGGTGGGGTTATATAGGGGATGGGAGACAGTTTTTAATTAGCTAGTGTCTGACTCCACCCTTCACTATACATAACCCAGATGTAAGTCATCCACCAGATGGACTACAAGGAAGAGATTTTCCGGTAAGTAAAAATTGTATTTTTCTTCTGCGCATGCATCCAGATAGTGTGCTCACAGAGTCGGGGCAGTGATTGAGGCGCACAGGAGACGCACAGTCTCAGAAATGTTTTGAAATGTATTAGTTGTTCCTGGGTGGTGACGGGGAAGTGGCTTAGCAGATATTCAGCCACTCACATAGGAGGCCATACTCGGGCGGAGAAACTGCTCCTGCCATAGGTTGTGTGCAAGTTTCAATTGTACATCTAAAGTCACACCAATCGTTATGTCTGCGTCCATGAATGCTGATAGTGAGCGTCTCAGTCCCCACACAGAGACACACGGCTGTACACCAAGGAAGGGCTTTGTAGCAGCATTTGCATAAAGTCGCAGACATGTGACCATCAAAAAATGGGATCATGGCTGAGATCAACTCAGAATCAGCGCCTCTAATTTTGTTGCATATAATGACTTTTGTAATGAATAAATTATGTTTCTGTGTTGTAACTGTTTTAAAAAAAATAATATAAATTTGTAACCATGGAAAAATACAAACCAAGATAAATCGTTCGCTATCTACAAACGCAATGATTTATATTCATTATTTATGAATCTACATTCATTTTTAAACTCTTATCCCGGCCATACACGGTGCGATTTTGTAATGTTCAGATGTCTTGTACGATTTCCCTTGCAATTCTCTATACGATTTGACAAATGGTGTACACGATTGTACATACGAGCATACGATACCGCATATGTATCACATCGTACACAATAGGTTGAATTCTTACCACTTTTACATAATATCTACGATGCAGAATTACGACGGCGGGGACACGCATCGTCATCGTACAAATATCGCACACAATGTACACGATTGCTCGATACGATTGAACTAAATCGACCATATCGTGCAAAAAATTGCACCGTGTGCGGGCCGCATGAGAATGATTTGTAAAACCAGTCTAAATATATGATACATCTTAGGCTTTGAGTACGTATACAGTTTTTTTTCTAATCATTCAATCTGCCCATATACAAAAAGTTACAATGTTCTCCATGACACCATTATTATAATGCGTATTACATTAGTTAATGTATTTTTTGCAGCCTGTTCAGACATCTTGTTTGTAGTATCACAGCAATGGCTGATGTACTTCTCCCTTCTTGGGTTCCAGTCCCTCCCAATCACTAACTGTTAGGAGTTAGTATGTTCTCCCTGTTTTTGTATGAGTGTTTCCCCCCTGGGTCCTCCATTTTCCTCCCACAAACCAAAGACATACTAGTAGGTTAATTGTATTCAGACAAAAATTAACCAGAGAATGTATATATGTGTGTGTGTGTGTGTGCGTGCGCGCACATGGAGTAGATAATATAGACTATAAGCTCCACTTGGGCAGTGACTGATGTGATTGGCCAAATATTCTCTGTACAGTGCTTTGGAATATGTGTGCGTTCTATAAATAACTGGTAATAAATAAAGATGCTCAGTGAGGCCTCTGCTGGAATTCTGAGTACTACTCCTCCCTGATCTAGCATATCAGTGTGTGTTCTATCTTCGTTGTAGATCATGTCACATGTCCTTGAATTATTGCTATTTTCATAATGATTTACTGTGTTCTCTTTTAGGAGTTTGTCCAGCTGTCCAAAAGATTGATAAGTGAATCTGATCTGAAAAGAAAAATTATTTATAACGCAAAGCAATACGTTCGCAACTACCATTCATGGAAGCTTGAAAGGGAAACCTATCAATATCTTGTTCAAAATCTGACAAATGAATAGACATTGATGTGAAAGGAAATTACCACCATTAAAATGTGTCATTATATTAGATACAATTCATTTAATAGACTTTTATATTGTGATTTTTTTTTTTCCATTTAGGAATTTTAAAGAAAGGGATTTTTTTTAAACGTTTTTATTACAATGTATGTTTTTAATGGGATTATCTTCTTGCTGTCTATTTTGTGCTGCATTTTTGTTTGCATGGCTTATTGTTCTATTTTATAATTATATTTTATGACTTTTCATCCTTATTGGATGCATTTATTTCACTGCATCTAAATATGTTCTTAATTTATTTTTACGGTATATTTTTGTGTAAACCAGCTCAATATACTAAACATTGTATATGTACACTGGCTTTCAAATTATTTGTTTCAGATGGATTTCTAATACATATTAAGTCATTGTATTAAGTGAGATAGTACATATGTGTTTTATGTGCACTAAATGGTGTTGCAGTGCTTTTTTCTGAATGCTTCTTGTTCTAACGTGATTTTGCACAGATGAAAAATAATAATCCTTTAAATGGGAGGACATTTTAATGCAATGAGACGCATTTATAAATATGTTTTTATAACTGTTTGGCTTAAATAGATAAGGTCTTCTTGTTACAAATGCATATATAGTTTACTTTATATGCATTTTGTTTTATATTTTAACATGTTATAAAAAATGCTTTGCAAATATCATTGTGCACCTAGCATAATGGTGGTGTCACACACAGCAGCATTTGAATGCTGTTATTTTCATGATAGGAAAGTACAGTGTTCGTAGGATTACAACCAAAACACTCAAGCATTCTAGAGAGTGGACAAGTGAAAAAGTTGCTAAAAGCAGCCAATCAGTTTCTTCCTATCATTTTATAGAAATACTTGTAAATGCTAGCTACAAGTTGATTGGTTGCTATTGGCAACTTCACTCTTTTAGGAAGGTTTGATACATTTCCAACTCGTCCCCTGTTACAAACGATGGTTTAAGCTTATAAAGACACTGAATGCAGAAAAAAATGCTGCTATGTGACACCACTCTTTATCTGCCTTATAGTCTGATTTGTTGCTGTAAGATCTGTGATCTGTGATGTCAGTGAAATTGTAGAATAAGGCAGCTGCCAATGGCGTAGCCCTTGCCTTACCCCGCCCAAGCACGTCATGACATCACAGAATAGCAGGGAGCAGGTACAACTCCATTCATCAGGATGTCCTTCCTGGCATCCCACAAGCCAGAGGCAGGTGCCACCAGGCCAGCGTCAGTGCCGCTCTGTCTTGCTCTCTAGCAGCTGTTGATATGATCTTTTGTCCCTATTTTATAGAATTATATTTTTTATATGTTTCTCAACCGCAAGGCCCGGAGTGATTTTGGCTCTATCAGAGCCAAAATCACTCCCACTGACATCACTAGTGATGTCAGTGGGGCCGGCTTCTGACTGTAGGTTTTCCCTTGGGAACGCCCCCGTCTGGGAGGCGTGCCCCCGGCACGCCCACCAAAGGAGGCGTGCTGTCAATCAACATCGACAGCACGCCCCCTTTGAACAGACACAACGAGCGAAGGAAAGTCCTTCGCTCGTCGCGTCTCGCTCCCTCCGTCGTGCGCATGCGCAGTGCAGACCATCGACCCACTTGCGAGCGGACAGCCGCTCGCGAGTGGGTCTGAATCAGGCCCTTTGTTTTTTCTAAAATATTACAATGCACGTTGTTGTTATTGAGGATTTGTGTGTTGCTTGTATCAAACTTGCTTTTTCCGTTTCACTTGTCATGGCACATTCTAGTACAGCCAAAAGCAGATTTTTTATATGACAACATTCTTACCCATTTATCACTACCACCACTTGTTTACAACTACATTTCTTAGTTTTGCTCTGGCTTTCTGCATTTTTTATTTATATTTTTTTGCTGCTGTTGTTTAGGGCTCACAATTTGAATGTGGTGGCTATGGTGTATACCAGTGATGGCAAACCTTTTTAGAGACCGAGTGCCCAAACTGCAACCCAAAACCCACTTATTTATCGCAAAGTGCCAACACAGCAATTTAACCTGAATACTGAGGTTTCCCCCAACGTTATGCTCCCAGTTCATGTTCTACAATATAGTTATGCCCCAAATCATATAATGCCCCATAGTTGTGCCCCCAGTTCATGTTCTACAATATAGTTATGCCCCAAATCCTATAATGCCCCATAGTTGTGCCCCCAGTTCATGTTCTGCAATATAGTTATGCCCCAAATTCTATAATGCTCCATAGTTGTGCCTCCTGTTCATGTTCTGCAATATAGTTATAATATATTATGTCCATAGACCATTATACAGCCCCATCCCTAGTTAACACACACACACACACACACCCCGCTTATCACGCCACCCCCCGCACTGATCCTCCGACCTGCACTCACCAAATTGAATTGAAGAAAAAAAAAAAAAAATAGCGTGGCCTCCGGCACCGCGGCACCCATAACCCGAGACCACCAACCTGATCTGGAGACAGATGTCACCTCCTGTGTTGCTTCCCTCAGCCTCTGCTGTATAGAGTGCTGGATGGATGTCTTTAGGTGCATGGAGGGGAGCAGCCTGGCCCTGTGCTGTGCTGGGGCGACGGCGCATGCCCACAGAGAGGGCTCTGAGTGCCCCCTCTGGCACGCGTGCTGTGGGTTCGCCACCACTGGTGTATACCCATCAATAAATAGAGTTTATTCTAATAGTCTCTGGTATTCACAGTAAGGGGGAGTTCAATTACCTGCGGTAAATCATTGCGTGTAATATTGGGAAGTAGTAATAGCCAGTGGCTATTCAAGTAGCCTTCAGAATTTGCCCAATAGCTGTGTTAACGTCCGTTAAATGAACGTGTTAACAACATTAACACTGGTTATCGGGTGTTAACACACAGAATCCATGTAAAGTACACAAATTTGTGCATTAACTAGCTGTTCTCACCCGATAACTCCAGGGTTGGTGCACATTTCTTATCAGGTCTCAGGAGACCCGAAAAGAAATCCCTGATAGGCAAGGCTAATTGAATAGGGGCTGGCATTCAATTAGCACCATTAACTTAACGGGGTTAATTAAATTCCCCCTAACTGATTGCTAATTGCTTCATCAATTATTGCAAATACCACTGTTTACTATGAAGACATTGAGGCTGATGCAGAGTTGGCTGCAATTGTGCCCCAAATTGCAGGGACAATTTGTGTGTATGAAAAAGGCCACTGGCAACTGCACTAAAATACATACTAGTCGGCAGCAGTGGCATGTGTATTTGGACTATGTTAGGCATATATCACATATTTACACTTGTCATTTCTTATTTGCTGCAAATGTAGTTTTCCTCAATAAAACTGCTAAAACCTCTCTAAACCACAGAAACTGTTTTGGTTATAAAAAAATAAAATTCAAATCACCAATCAGAGTTAGTGGACCTCACAAACTGAGTTTGCAAATACTTGCAACCGTGATCATCATCATGTGCTATTTGACCACCATTAAATAGGCACATATGTGTCTTTGTCCCAATCTGCATGTGCTTGCAGTTGTGAGAGCTCTGATATCCAGAAGAATGCCAGATAAAATGGCAGAATCATGCAAATCTGGGCCTGTGCCAAATAAAATCATGCAATATACACTACTCAAACTGCAGTAGTGCTCTCTCCATCAGCCTCATTATGGGCAATGAATAACATTCATCCAATAAATGGAAACTTGCTAATTGATTTATGGGAGGTTTCCTCCTTAATTTCACTGCAATACCAAGCAGGCACTATTCTATTGTATGAATAACATATTCATAAATCTCCTCGATAGAGGGAGCGTAAACTCACTGTATACCTCAAACAAAAAGTATGGTGGTCGCTCAATGTATACTTATATATCAAATCTTTTAATCTGCACTAGACTTCCTTTAAATAATATGATTTGTAAGTAACTGTTTTGGGGGCTTTAGTGCTGCCTTTTGGTGAAAGCAAAGCACTTATTGTACTATAGCTGTTCTAATGCTTCCACTTGGATAAATCCAATGTCTGCCTTCCAACATTCACTGTAACAAACGTGGAAGCCTGGACAGCTACTGACTGAAAAGGAAGACCTGTCATGTTTAAAATAATTTTACCTAATGCTTTCAGAGCGATGCTTGTTCAAATCGTAACAGATTTCCTATACTTCCTCAAGGGAGGTAATGTAAAAGCTGAATCTTATCTGCAAAGATGGAGTCCTGTTCGCTTCCTATCAGCTTACTATTGCAAACTCTTTAGCAAAGTAAAAAATACTTCTTAAACATTATTAGGCCTCTTACAAGCTTATTATTTAAGACCGCACTGTTGCTGCAGAGGACATAAAAAGTTTGTCAATCAAAACGTGGTCAGAAAAGAATCTTAATTTGTAAATTGCTTTAAGGTAAAAGGGACATGTATTTAAAACTAAACAATAAATGTCCCTGTCAACTTATGCAAATCAAAACTTTTGTTTTGGGTTATAACGTTGCACATTTTTTAGTGGGTGTACAAATCTATATTACCATATATATATTTTTTTATAATGTTCCCTGATGTTGTACATATATTTATACAGTGGGTTAATAATGAATCCTGTCAATCAAAAGAATGCGTGAAATCGTGCGTTTTATTCACAATTTTATGTATTTCAAGTTTAGTTTGTAATTTATTTTCATCTGAAATCTTATACCTCACTTTAAGGTCAGTAGAACAGCACACTTTTTGTACTGTATTTGTACCTTTTAAGATGTGCTGTTAAAATGGGTTTGTCATGGCATCTCACTGGGGAATTCAATTAATGTGGTGCTTATCGCAAACTTTTAGCTCACAGGTTTAGAGACCAGAGTTATTAAATTAGTGCCGTGGTGAGCCTCAAGGGAGCACTTTTTGTTTGTAACTGAGGAGGGCTTACTTCTGGTTTACTGTGAATGGTAATTGCATAGCTCTGGGCACTTAAGGGCCTATATATCAATTAATATTCATGGGGTATCTTTCAAAAACACCCATTCTCCGGGGGTACCATAAATACTAATTATCCCCCGAATGTATCAGATATTTGCTGTGGTCTCCTGTTTTTTGCTTGCAAAAGTAGCCCCCATAGATTGCTATGGGTGCTGCTTTTTTGACGAATTTACCAAGCTTGGCCCTAGTACAGTAGCTACCACCATCTCCTTATGGCATTAGCCACGAAGCCTATAGGCTACATTTTCCATAGGATCCCTCCCCAGCAATCTCCTCTTGTGTATGCACAGTAGTATGCCCAGCTCCCAAAGGAGAAGGGAAGTGATCACATTAGCAGTCACTTTTCAGCTAACACACCGCCGGTTGGGTGATTTTAATATGTTCTGGCGATCAATTTCTTATTGCCGTGAACAGCGACGATAAGAGATTATAATTATCTGGTTTGGACTCAATAATTAATATATATGCTTCTTATCCCAGAATCTATGCGTTGGCTGCAGGGCTTACTGTGGGATATAATTAAATAGTTCCCGGCTAAAAGCCTGTGGTAAATCCCGCTGCTAATTGAATTCTATGAAAATATTGGATGGCTTAAAATAAGGAACACACATAAATTTAAATAAAACATATAATTCCATAAACAAGGACAATATTGTCACTTTTATATTAAAATAAGTTATCTTGAAATATGAATGCATTAAAAAATGAAATAGATAAAAATGGTATACAGTTACAGCTCCTATTATAATCTCAGTTTGTGATCTATATATTAAGAGATTTTCCTATGAGTAATAGTCTGATGTTAACATAGCCACTCAAGGTCCAGTAATTGGCAGGAACGATGTTACCAGTTAGATGGAAATGGTGGACCCGTGCAGTCATTAGTAAGCACTCTTGCAGTTGGTACGGGGCTCGTGGGAATATCTACAAGGTAATCAGTATGCTGCTGTACACTGGTCCAGAGCGATGAAAAAGGAGCCAGGGAGGTAAATGGTAGTGAGCTTGATGCATTTCGCTGGTTAAATGTCAACCAGCATATTCATTTTTTAACACATTCATATATCAAATAAACTTATTTGAATAGAAGTCACATTATTGTCTTCGTTTATGGATTTATGTGCGTTATTGAAATAAATTGGTTCCTTATTTTTAAGTCATCCAATATTCTCATTTTATAATACATTACTCATTCTAGTGCTGTCTCCATATTTTTATTTCTATTTTTAGCCTTAGACATGAGGTCTGACAACCCCTGTTACTGCTGCTACTCACACAGGGCACGGGTTCCTTTCCACTCTCTTTGCTAATTTAATTCCCTCCCATAGTTTGGGATTTTTATCTCTAGGATTTGTAAACACAGATGTTTCAAACTGTTGAAAGTTTTCTAATTTGTCCTCACTTTTAAGAGTTCGTTGGAAGCATTTACTCCACTTCCCAGCAGCATGTACTTAATACCGCTCCTGTAAAACTCCATTATATTTTACAGAATGTTATATTTTTTATCTGCCAGTGTTAGGGTGTTTAATACCTCCTAAACACAGACATTTTAGGAGTTCAATGTGTGTCTTAATGTCTAGTAAAGTTCAAAATGATAACTTGATGACATGTAAAAACTAATTTCATGGGTTTGAGGCAAGTTTTATTTTAATGTGAATATTATTTTATGAGTTATGTAGGTTAATATGATTTTTTATTCATAGATAACTATTTGAATTCCATTTCATTATCTGATTCTTGCTGACCATACCTTCAAATCACATGTACTAAAACCATGTACTCACAGTTCCTTGTGTTGATATTTGTTTCAAGAAGGGAAAAATTATTTATAAAATACACGTGAAATAAATATTTTCAATTAGGGTTTGTTGGATTTTTTTAAAGGTGTTTTTTCATATATTATATGAAAATAAAAGATTGATTGTACCAGTACATATTGTTACATTGTATCTTTCTTTTAAACAATCACTACTTTAACTTCAGGGCTTCAATCACAGATTTCCTGTAACTTATCCTAGACAAATTGCTCTATTGTTCTGATTTAGTTGACGTCTGTAAATTAGAGTTTATTCACAATATGTATAGCAGCATTCTAATACAAGTCGTTCAAATGTAAATTTAGTTAGTTCTTTTTGATGCTCTATACCAGGGGTCTTCAACCTTGGCCCTCTAGCTGCTATGGAACTACAGATCCCAGGATGCCCTTCCACAGTTTTAGCATGCTGTTATATCAAAATGGTGGCATGGCATGCTGGGATGTTTAGTTCCACAGGGAGATGAATGACAGCACATATACTTGAGGCATGCCAACTGAAATTATCTGTTTAAAATTAAAAAGATTATACTATATGCTTATTTTCCGAACTGAAAATATTATAAATAATTTCAAGCAAATTTATTATCCAATATTTTTTAATTAGAATTAAAGAACAAAAAATGTTAAATATGCAAAACTCACAAGGCTTATTCTGCTCTATTGAGAGGTTCTCCTTCCACAGTAGTTAACACTCTGTGGCTTCTGGCTCGTCTCCATTCTCATCCACGCATAACTGCATTGCCCCATTCACATGTTGCCCTGTTCTCATGAACGATCATACACAACACACGACAGGTCACTACATCACTTAAGATCAGTTAACATTAGGGGTGTGCACCGGCCACTTTTCGTGTTTTGGATCTGGATCTTTCTTCGTGTTTTGGATCTGGATTGGTTTTGCCAAAACCACCCTTCCGTGTTTTGGGTTCTGGGTTTTGTGTTTTGGATCTGTATTTTTTTTTAAAAAAGCATAAAAACAGCTAAAATCACAGAATTTGTTGGTTTCTCTGTCCTATGCCATTATTAACCTCAATAACCTTAATTTCCACTCATTTCCAGTCTATTCTGAACACCTCACACCTCACAATAGTGTTTTTATGTCCAAAAGGTTGCACCGAGGTAGCTGGATGACTATGCTAAGCGACACGAGTGGGCGGCACAAACACGTGACCCATCTAGGAGTGACACTGCAGTGGCAGACAGGATGGCAGTTAGAAAAACTAGGCCCCAAACTGTACATAATGCAAAGAAAAAAAAGAAGTGCAAGATGGAATTGTCCTTGGGCCCTCCCACCCACCCTTATGTTGTATAAACAGGACATGCACACTTTAACAAATCAATCATTTCAGCGCCAGGGTCTGCCACACAACTGTGGCTGAAATGATTGGTTCGTTTGGGCCCCCACAAAACAAGCTGGCAATTAATGTGTCCCTGCACAAACTGGCTCTACGGAGGCAAGATGTCATCCTCATCCTCCTCATCCACCGATTCCTCACCCTCTTCAGTGTGTACATCCTCATCCTCACAAAGTATTAACTCGTCCCCACTTGAATCCACCACCACAGGTCCCTCTGTACCTTCTGGAGGCTGGTCTCCCTGGAAGAGCTGATAATTCATTTTGATGAACATCATCTTCTCCACATTCTGTGGAAGCAACCTCCTACGCCTTTCGCTGACAAGGTTCCCGGCTGCACTAAACACTCTTTCGGAGTACACACTGGAGGGGGGGCAACTCAGGTAAAATAGAGCCAGCTTGTACAGGGGCCTCCAAATTGCCTCTTTTTCCTGCCAGTACAGGTATGGACTGTCTGACATGCCTACTTGGATGCTGTCACCGATGTAATCCTCCACCATTCTGTCAATGGTGACAGTATCATATGCAGTGACAGTAGACATGTCAGAAATTGTTGCCAGGTCCTTCAGTCCGGACCAGATGTCCAAACTTGGTCCTGCCTGCCCTGCATCACCGCCAGCGGGTTGCTTAGGATACCTAAGTTTTTTCCTGGCAGCCCCAGTTGCGGGAGAAAATGAAGAAGGAGCCGTTGACGTGTCACGTTCCGCTTCAGCTGACAGTGTGTTCACCAGCAGGTCTTTGCACCTCTGCAGGCTTGTGTCGGCCGGAAAGAGAGACACCACATAGGCTTTAAACCTAGGATCAAGCACGGTGGCCAAAATGTAGTGGTCTGATTTCAACAGATTGACCACCCTGGAATCCTGGCAAAGCGAATGAAGGGCTTCATCCACAAGTCCCACATGCCGAGCGGAATCGCTCCGTCTTAGCTCCTTCACTTTCTCCAGCTGCTTCTGCAAAAGCCTGATGAGGGGAATGACCTAACTCAAGCTGGCTGTGTCTGAACTGACTTCACGTGTGGCAAGTTCGAAGGGCTGGAGAACTTTGCACAACACGGAAATCATTCTCCACTGCGCTTGAGTCAGGTGCATACCCCCTCCTTTGCCTATGTCATAGGTGGATGTATAGGCTTGTATGGCCTTTTGCTGCTCCTCCATCCTCTGAAGCATATAGAGGGTTGAGTTCCACCGCGTCACAAACTCTTGCTTCAGGTGATGGCGGGGCAGGTTCAAGAGTGTTTGCTGGCGCTCCAGTCTTCGGCACGCAGTCGCTGAATGGCGAAAGTGGCCAGAAATTTTTCGGGCCACCCAAAGCATCTCCTGCACGCCCCTGTCGCTTTTCAGAAAATTCTGCACCACCAAGTTTATTGTGTGAGCAAAACATGGGACGTGCTGGAATTTGCCCAGATGTAATTCCCGCACAATATTGGTGGCGTTGTCAGATATCACAAATCCCCAGGAGAGTCTAAGTGGGGTAAGCCACTGGGCGATGATTTCCCTCAGTTTCTCTAAGAGGTTGTCGGCGGTGTGCCTCTTACTGAAACCGGTGATACACAGCGTAGCCTGCCTTGTAACGAGCTGGCGTTTCTGAGATGCTGCTACTGGTGACGCTGCTGCTGTTGCTGCGTAAGGTGATACATCTACCCAGTGGGCTGTCACAGTCATATAGTCCTTAGTCTGCCCTGTTCCACTTGTCCACATGTCCGTGGTTAAGTGGACATTGTGTACAACGGCATTTTTCAGGACACTGAGGACACTTTTTCTGACGTTTCTGTACAGTCTCGGTATCGCCTGCCTAGTGAAGTGGAATCTGGACGGGATTTGGAACCGGGGACACACTACCTCCATCAATTATCTAAATCCCACTGCACTAATGGCGGATACCGGACGCACGTCTAACACCAACATAGCAGTCAAGGCCTCAGTTATACGTTTTGCTTCAGGATGACTGCTGTCGTACTTCATCCTCCTCGCTAAGGACTGTTGGAGGGTCAATTGTTTAGTAAAAGTAGTGGTGTTCCTACTTCCTCTCTGGGATGATGAACGACTCCCAGCAGCAGCAACAGCAGCAGCGGCAGCAGTAGGCGTAGCAATGCAGGATCCTCCAGAGGAATCCCGGATAGGAGAGTCAGTCATGCCAGTGACATGGCCTGCAGGACTACTTCCGATCCTGACTAAGGAGGAAATTGACGAGGAGGGAGTTGACGGTGTGGTTTGCAGGCGCTTGGATACAACAGGACAACGGGATTTAGGTGTCCCTGGACTGCTTACGGTCTTAGCCAAATTTTCTGAACTTGACAGTAACTTTTTATGAACGCGCTGCAGGTGCCGTATAAGGGAGGATGTTCCTAGGTGGTTGACATCCCTACCCCTACTTATTTCACCTTTACATATGGTA
This sequence comes from Taudactylus pleione, assembly GCA_031769625.1. NCBI lineage: Eukaryota > Metazoa > Chordata > Amphibia > Anura > Myobatrachidae > Taudactylus > Taudactylus pleione. The sequence continues at coordinate 8,894,432 of JAUIMM010000281.1, read as the reverse complement.
CATATGGCAAGACAGTTGTTGTCCGGATTTGGATAGAAATATTGCCAGACCAAAGAGGTGGAATGTTTGGTCTTCTGCCCAGGAATGACCGTGATGGGCTTTTTCATCCCACGGACAACAACTGTCTCCCCCGGAGCCTGATTTAAACAAACCACATCACCATCAGAATCCTCCTCGCCAACTTCCTCCTCAGCGCCAGCTACACCAGTATCCTCATCCTGTTGTACTTCAACAGTGACATCTTCAATTTGCATATCAGCAAGTGGACTGTGGGTGCTCCTTTCAGCACTTGCAGGGGGCGTGCAAATGGTGGAAAGAGCCACCTCTTCCCGTCCAGTGCTGGGAAGGTCAGGCATCGCAACCACCACCACACTTGGACTGTCCTTGGGGATTTGTGATATCTTCTTAGAAAGCACAGTTCTTCGCTGTGCTTTTGCCAGCTTAACTCTTTTGATTTTTTTAGTGGGAGGAGGGCTTCCATCGTCATGTGAAGCTGAACCACTAGTCATGAACATACTAGGGATCGACCTTAGCCGTTCCTTGCCACTCCGTGTCGTAAATGGCATATTGGCAAGTTTACGTTTCTCTTCAGCTGATTTAAATGTCTTTTTCAAGGTCATTTTCCTGAACTTTGCCATTTGGGATTGTATGTGCCCTCTACTATGACATTGGGCATCGGCCTTGGCAGACGACGTTGATGGCATGTTATCGTCTATGTCATGACTAGTGGCAGCAGCTTCAGCACTAGGAGGAAGTGGTTCTTGATCTTTCTCTATTTTATTTTTATCGGAGAAAGTTTGGTCCTCCATTTATGTTATATCGATTTGATATATACGTGCGGCTAAACACAGAAAATAATTTTTTTTTTGGTTTGGTCTGGAGTGTACTTTCGGGGGTTACAGCACCCTTTAACGGTCAAGCCAGCCGGCCCTTTACTTATGACACAGGCGCACGCTTGGCACTACTTTGTTGATGCACGTGCGGCTACTGCGCACACAATTCACAAACACAGAAAATATTTTTTTTTTTGGTTTGGACTGGAGTGTACTTTGGGGGTTACAGCACCCTTTAACGGTCAAGCCAGCCAGCCCTTTACTTATGACACAGGCGCACGCTTGGCACTACTTTGTTGATGCACGTGCGGCTACTGCGCACACAATTCACAAACACAGAAAATAATTTTTTTTTGGTTTGGACTGGAGTGTACTTTCGGGGGTTACAGCACCCTTTAACGGTCAAGCCAGCCGGCCCTTTACTTATGACACAGGCGCACGCTTGGCACTACTTTGTTGATGCACGTGCGGCTACTGCGCACACAATTCACAAACACAGAAAATAATTTTTTTTTGGTTTGGACTGGAGTGTACTTTCGGGGGTTACAGCACCCTTTAACGGTCAAGCCAGCCGGCCCTTTATTTATGACACAGGCGCACGCTTGGCACTACTTTGTTGATGCACGTGCGGCTACTGCGCACACAATTCACAAACACAGAAAATATATTATTTTTTTAGCACTTGGGGGGAGCACCCCTGATGGACAGAGCACCCCCTGGACAACACTACAGCACCCCTTTAGGACTGGGACACTGCACAGGACTTTGGAGTGGACACAGCCCCTATGGAGAACTGACTGCACAACACAGTCCAGCCAGCCCCTATGGACTTTGAAGTAGTGGACACAGCCCCTATTAACAACAGCAGCACAGCACAACACAGCCAGCCCCTATGGACTTTGAAGTAGTGGACAACAGCAGCACTACACTACACTACACTACACAGCCCTAACTCCCACCCTCCCTCTTCACTGTCCACAGCCGAGTGAGAAAATGGCGCAGACGCGGGTACCTTATATAGGATCCAAAACCCGCGAGACTCGGAAGGCGGGATGATGACGTTTTGCCTCGATTTCAGATCCGAGTCAGGCGGGAAAAGTCGAGCCTGACTCGGATCGGACTCGGATCGGGGGGGTTCGGATTTCAGAAATCCGAACCCGCTCACCCCTAGTTAACATGCAATACTTTGTGCTGCTAATGATGTGATTTGCTACAGATTATTTAATTTCTCTCACTTTAAAATTGACAACACAGGGAGAAGAAGCAGGTGAACAACGATAACTGTAAGTCATGTCAAACACACCTTAAAAATGTGTGGAGTTGCCTGTTTTCAATAACTGCATCTCTGTATTCAAAATGTGTTTCGTTTGCATTCTAGTAAGACTCTCGTTTAAACCTTATACTATTTTTCATTATAATCATTTAGCAATTGCAACTGTTCATTATTGTTGGCATTTTAGTTTTGAAGAATATTATTTTGATGGTTTATAACCCATTTCAAACTGATCTTTTTAAATGGGATTTTCATGTGATGTATGTTTTCATCACAGTCCCACTTTACTACCCAAAACCTTTAACTTGCAATACGTGTTTGCCCCAAATTCCATGTCCTGATTTCCACCACATTATTATGATACATGGAAGTAAGTTCCTATGAATGTTAAGCTTTGCAAAAGGAAGTATGTGGTGAACTTTATAAACTGAATAGCTGACCATTGGAAAGAGTAAAGCACCATGTGGAAGATAGGTTGACAAGACTTCATAACTACGCATAAGCTTCTGGTTAGTTACCTGCTTATAATTATGGGAACGCCTAATCCTAGTACAGCCCATACCAGAGCTTGGCTACATGTGTAGAATTCAGTTTTGGGTGGCATTCTATTAGATAAACGTAAATGCAGAATACTACTTGTCAGCTCCCACCTTGCCCACCTGTTTTGTTTTGCGCATTCTACATGTATCATTGGATTTCTGTTTCTTGGTTCTGCATTTTTCTTTTCTCCTTCATCCACTAGGGAACACTGGAGTCTCAGTACAGTGGGGTATAGATGTGGGATAACCGGGAGCTGGCACTTTAATAAATTTGAATAGTAGCTAGCTCCTGCCCCTCTATACCCCCCTACAGGTCAGTCTAAATTTTGTGCCAAGGGAGCTGGCTGCACTACACAGAGCTTTCTGTTTAAATTATAGATCCTCGATCAGCATATGAGGACACAGACAGGCAGCTCCCTGCCCCTGCCTGTCTGTATCGTTGGAGCTGCCGAGAGACCCCACAGCAGCTGCTTGCGGTGTGCGCTGGGGTCTTCAGCTACAGAGACCACTGTCTCTTGGGGATACCTAGACGCACTGCATGCGGCGCACGTCACGGTCCCCCACTAGCATACCCGCCACCGGCAGCACTCTGCAGCGGCAAGGTTAGTAACTCCTGGCACCCTGAATAGCAGGGTGGCCAGGAATACTGTAAGGCGGGCATCAAAATAGCAGCCTGCTAAGCGCTGTAAGCGGGCACCATAGCGGGGGGGCGGAGCCTAACGAGTTCTGCTCCTGCCTTCCAGCAACCCCAGTGTTTCCTAGAGGTTGGCGGCCATTTTAAATATAACATGCTGCTGCAGACGCTGAGTACAGCGGAGATACTGTCCTGTCCCCGGATGTGAGTACACAGTGGGGTCAGGCTACTGAAGAGTCATTAAGACTGTGTGTGCACAGCCATTAATAGCACATTTACATTGTGTGTGCACAGCGTGCTGGTCATTGTATCAGCGCTGGTTGGTCTGGGTAAAAGCATATCCTTCTATGCCCTTATCTCTTCTTACTAAGTCTCTGTGTGTCTCATTGTCCCTTCACTCTGGATGTATGTGTGTGGCCAGTGATTTGGTAGCATGACTTCAAATCTGCACATATAACTTTCTCCTGCAAAAAGTGTGCAGAGAAATGACACAGGGACAGTTATCTACTTCCCTGTTGTGATAAATATGTGTTTCAGTGCTGATTGCAGCAATACAAGTCCAGACCTGACTGCAGGGCTGAATGCTTCTTGCAGAGAAGAAAGGTTGCCAAATCTCAGACTGGTGTTACAGGTTGAGCACAGCTCCTGTAATCACCTCAGCAAGCTTGGGCTGATCAATTTACATCAGTCATGTCATGTCTGCCTTCTCTGGACCAGATTGGGCGCGTTCTTTAGCCAGGTCTGTAGAAGGGCTTACAAATTGTCAGCCCAGGTCCCTCCCGTGGCATAGTCCTCTAATGTCCCTGCTAGGAGACTGATACCGAATCCCCTTATGTGGGATGATCCGGAAAGCGGACAACATGCCTGATACAGAGGAGGGGGACAGGCGACAGAAGAATTGGAGCCTGTGTCTCGGGGTGTAGAGAATGGACCCTGGGAATGTTAAGCCGTCTATCTTTGTTAAGAAACAAAGATTAGCAGCCACCTTTACAGTATATGAGGAATTGAATCCTTACCTCAGCGTGGATACACAATTAAAAAGTTTCAGACACGTAAACTTTTATCCTACTATCCCTTTCCTGCAGAGTGTACAGGTGGGAGCAGGAGCAGTTCTTGCCACTGCCATATTTTATTGTGCCTAGGGAATAGCTCTGGGCACATCTGTTTGGCAGCCTATGGCCACACCACCCTGAACACGCCAGATCTCATCTAATCTCGGTAGCTAAGCAGGGTCAGGCCTGGTTAATACTTGGATGGGAGTCCGTCTGGGAATACCACATGCTGTAGGCTTTATTCCCAGACAACCCGAGTTCAAACGTCTAGGTACACTGTAACTTGACCCGCACTAGTCAGTTGTTGGGTCAACAAGGCTGTGGAAGCTTGGGCTACGCAGCTTGCTGAGTACTTTAAAACTGGTGTTCCGGTGGAGGATCTGGTTCCTTTAATGGAACAGATTGCAGAGTCTGCTTCCTTTTAAAGATATTTGTAATCTTTCCTCTAGATTCTTGGCTGACTATCTCAGCCGCAGAGCCCTGTGGCTGAGACAATGGCAGGCGGATGAGAAAGCTAAAAGAGCTGTGGAAGCTTTTCCATTCACAGGGGAAGCTCTGTTTGGTTCAGAACAAGTGGATCTCTAAAGCCACAGGTGGTAAGTCCACCTATCTCTCATCTGCTGCTCCTCCTCCTCGGACCGTCCTTTCGGTCCTTGCGGATCCCAAGGAGATTCAGCGGTCGTTCCAAAGAAGCTCCCGCTATCTTCCATGGTCCCAGAGGCAGGGGTAGAGCCACTGCATCTTCCTCCCAGCAGTTGAACCTCCGGCATGATGCACTCCCTTCTCTCCTGGGGGACCCCAAGGTGGGGGCTCGCTTTTGCAATTTCAAGCATCAGCAGACAAACTGTTTGTTATACAAGCAGGGTCAAAGCTTCTATTCCAGCTTGGTTGTAGTTCCCAAGTCGGACGGTTCAGTGAGACCCATTCTGAACCTGAAACATCTCAACCTTATTTGCGGAACTTCAGGTTCAAGATAGAGCCCCTGCAGTCTGTCATGGCAGGTCTCGAGAGGGAGGCCGTGATTGTACAGTGGTTAGTACTCTTCCGCAGCAACCTCGGTTTGCTTCCGAGTCACAGCACCATACCTTTCTCCACATTCCCATTTGGTTTCATCAGGCAGTACGGGACGCTCAATTTCAATTTCACCCTTTGGTCTTTCATCAGCACTAAGAGTGTTCACGAAGGTCGGGGCTGTGATGATGGCCTTTCTCCGGATTCAGGGTGTCACTATCATCCCGCACTTGGACGATCTACATCTCAACAATTACGGCAGGAGGGATAGATCCTGAGTTTCCAACAGCCTACTCAGCATCTGCTTTTCCTAGGGATGTTTTTGGACTCGGTGGAGCAGAGGGTGTTTCTTCGCAGGAAAAAGACACCTCCATCCAACACATGGTGTGATTGATACTGCGCCATCGCAGGGTGTTAGTACACCTGTGTATTCCTCCTCTAAGGAATATGTTTGCGACCGAGTCCATCCAAGATTGGAGTTCCATACCCATCCATTCCAACTGGTCCTCATCTCTCAGTGGTCAGGGTCCCACCTTTTTTCTTCACCAGCGAGTGCAACTGTCACCCAAGACTCAAACATTTCTCCTTGGTCGCTGAATTCCTCACACTTACTGGCAGGCAAGAGGTTTGCAATGTAGGAATGGATTCTCCTCACCACAGACGCCAGTCTGAGAGGAAAGGGGGCAGTGACTGGGGGAAGACACTTTTAGGGACGCTGGACTCGACCAGAGGCGGTACTGTCCATAAAGATAAGGGCAGTGTTATATGCTCTTTGGATGGCACAGCCCCTGTTGAAGGGCCATGCAATCAGAGTGCAGTCCAAAAATGCCACGGCTGTGGTGTACATAAACAGACAAAGCGGCGCCAAGAGTCGGTCCACCGTGAGGGAGGTAAGCCGCATTCTTCTCTGAGCAGAGGAATTAGCGGAAGCAATATCAGCAGATATTGGGAGGCCGACTTTCTCAGTCAACAAGACATTCATCCGGGGAAATGGACAAACCACAGGTGTTTCAACAACTGATTCAGCGTTGGGGTCTTCCTCAGGTAGATCTCATGACGTCAAGGTTGATCCATCAGCGGCCTCTCTACTGCTCGGACAAGAGATCCACAGGCGGTGACAGTGGATACTCTTACAACTCCTTGAAGGTCTCAGTTTTACCTGTTCCCTTCACTCCCACTTCTTTGTCGTATGCTTTAAAGAATCAAACGAGAAAGGGTAAAGGTATTGATGGTGGCCCCACACTGGCCCTAAAAATATTACATGTTCACTGCTTTAAAAGCAACATTTTAAAGATAACAAGCACAGCACATCGCAACTTTTGTATTGAACCTTCATGGTTAAATGTAATTTTCAATGCAACATGTCAAAGTCTAAAATGCAAATTTTTGGATTTTACTGGCTGTAATTTAATTTTTTTAGTTGACTACTTATTTCAGTGTAACCTTTCTTTCCACAGCATTTCAAAACACTGATAACTTTCGCTTTGCACTTTTAAAAGCATGGTTTATTTTTCCAGTAAATTGCTTTTAATGCATTGTAATTTTACACAACGTCATAATTGAATTATCTTTTAAATGTTATAATTTTCTATTATCTTTAAACAAAGTGTATGATTATAGTTTTTGCTGTGTATATATAATTTGAATAGCATAGTATCTGAAGTTGTTTTTCTTTTTTTTGGAATGTGAAATATAACTCCTCTTGCCAGATGCACATTATCAGTTTGCACAAAGCAGCTTGTCATTACAGGATTTCTAATAGTGAGGGATCCCTGCTACCTTACCAGTAACTGAGAGCGCTTTTGTGCCTGATTCAGAGCTAGGCGCAATGCCGATGTTCACCTAGTTGACAGATTTTGTTCAACTGTCAACGCTGATATCAATAATCGTCAATCCGTCAGGAACTCGGGGAAATGCAACATGTTAAAAATCCCAGACTCGCTGATTCTGACCATTTTTGAGATTGTCTAACATGTTGGACTTCTCCAATCCCCCGACCTCGGCCACGGCAGAATAGGGAATTGCCCCAATACAGGCTAGATGTATGGGTCCCATCAGTCTCTATTTATGTATCCTGTTGAGTTTTATCCCCTTGTACAGCACTACAGAACCCTTGCGGCACTTTATAAATAAAATATAATAATAATAATGACTGTAATGTGACTATGAATTTATTGCATCATGTTTCAATTTTTATATACATATATTGCAAGTGAAACCGCTTTGTTTTTATCAATGGAATTCAATCGTTTTTCAGACGACCTGCAAATTTTTTATATTTTAGTCATTTTATGGATAGGTTATTTTTCCTTTGCAATTATAATCGCAATATTAGGTACATACTGGCGTTCATAACGCGATGCATAGTGCGTTCTACCCTTTATTTGAAATATATTCAAAGGGTCACAATAAATATTCAGTGTTAAGCACCATATTGGTACATGGCAACATTTTTATCTATCAATTTTTTTTATACAAAATGACAGTATTTTCTGTTTATTTTTCAGAGCTAATAAGAGATTCTATGAATTCTTATTCCTTTTTCATTTTTTTTATTATGTATTGTTAATATATGGGTGTTAATTTAATACTTTTATTTGGTATATGTACCACCGGCTGTCCTCCTATCTCTGTCGCCATCTGGGGATGGCAATAGCAATGGCTTGGTACAAGAAAATTATTTAATTTTTTTTTTCCCAAAGAGAAATAGTTTAAGTAAAAATAGAATAATGCACCAGTAGTAATGTGCTCCCCTGAGTGATGCCCCCAGTAAGCCGCTTGCACTACAAAAAAAAAATATATAAAGCTCATACCTTAATCTAAGCCCCACGACCGCTGCAATCCGCTCGGCTGCTCCTCTGCACTATGGGAGAGACATCATGACGTCTCTCCCATAGTGGACTGCGTGAGCTGGAAGTCGGTGCTCAGGAGTGAACTCCGTCTTCCGACTCCGGCGACCACTGTGGGGAGGGAGCCGGGCGCCCACTGGTTACAAGTAACCAGCGGGCATCTGGCAAATGAAGCCTCCCTGCGGCGCCGGGGTTAGGATGGCGGGAGGAGGTGGAACTGGTTCTGACTCCTCTGGTCCACTTTAACCACAATCGGTGTGGGGGCCCTTAACGTGTGGGGGCTCAGGGTCGATCACTACTGTCCCTCCCCGTTAATCCGGCCCTGGGTTCAGGCACTAGGGTTAGGCACCAAAGAGGGAGGGTTAGGGTAGGGAGAGGGGGAGGGTTAGCATAACGACCAACAAGTGTTGGAATGTTAACCATGTCGGGATTCTGACCTCCAGGATCCGGACTATATATATATACTAGCTGATAAACCCAGTTTCACCCGGGTAGACCGAAGATATTCAATGTTTCCATTTCCAGCTCGACACACCAGTAACACATTAAACCTTCACCTCTATAGTACACTCAGTTCCACCCCGTTCCAGCCCAATTTAACCGGGGTCTCCTAAGTGTATAGGTTACAGGTACAGTTTAAGAAGCCACTGTTAGGTGGTAAATATTAGAGGACATTCCCTCCCAAATGAAGAGTTTATGAGGTAGGAAATGCAAATCCCTGTAAAGCAGCTGATTAGTTTCACTTGTTCTCTGCAGCAAGATTTATGTTTTATAATTATCCCCTCTCAATGTAAAATTTAGGCCGTACTCCCTTTTCAAAATGTCACGTTCTCATTTATCATGCTGTCACCCAAGACTACGCTAACTATTTATAATACAACATAACATTTGTGAAATTACTATAGGATTGGCATTATGCAGCTAAACAACTTCATTGCACTACAATGCTTAGACCTAACTGTCATTTGTTGATTCTTTTTTTCTGCTACTTCCTCCACTTGTTTTTTTCGTCTTTGTTTTTTTTAAACATATAGTTGTGCCTCCTCTCCAAATTGCCTAAGTAGTGAAAAACATAAGCAATCATTGGAACTTCAATGTTTTGCTATTAAGTACATAGGTTGAATCCCTAGATTTCTACATGCTACCCTTGATGTTCCTAGCCTTTTGTCAATAGGAGAGGTACAGCAAACCGCATTCGGTATGATTTGCCGGTAAATTGTATCCTGTCACTTGTATGCCCGACTCCATAATAGCGATCAATTTGAAATATCAAAATATTAAATATGTACTGGTATTATATACCTTCAAATTTTAAACAGACAATTTATCTACCGACCAGTTCTAAATGCCGATCTTATTGAAAATTAAACAGACATTATCCTGATAAATTAAAAAGCACATCAGCTTTGATATCCCTTTAATTCTCTATACCGCCATTGTTGAAATCTCTAAAGTTATTAATGCCGACAAATATAAATATCTACTGTACATATTACCGACAGCATACAAAACCGGGATAATTTATGTTATGTTGTCAGTATTTGCTGTTGTTGGATTTTGATCTTTAGGGATTTCGTTATCATCGGGTAACCATGATTGTCGATTTTGTTGTTGTCGCTTCTTCATAGGAATCGGGATTTCAGCAGTCTATTTTTCAATGTCGGTATTATAGCCAGCGGGAATTGTTCTAGCGGTATGCCAAACGAATACTGATAGGATAGATATTCCATTCAACGCATATAGGGGTCTATTTACTACAATCCGCATTAAAATGCAGATTGTAGTGTGATATTACCGACTGAATTTAGCCAATATCACAGGGATTTACTAAAAATCCCTTGCAGGGACAGAGCTTGCGATAAAGCTCTGTCCCGGCAAATCCCCTCCGCACACTTACCACTGTATTTTTCGCAAAAAATCTAGTGACAAATGCCTGCATATGCGCTGACCGGCTGCCGCTAAGCCATGCCCCCCCACCGCACGATCGCGACCCTCCCTTTTTTTTTTTTTTTTTTAAGCAGTGTATCAGCTTGTGGTCTGTTTAGACCACACAGCTGATCACTAGGGCCGGCTGCGGGTTTTGCTCTACCTGTTAGGCAATTATGGGAAATGCAATCTGATTACTAATAATATGTGATTATTAGGGCTTGGAGTAGAATTTTATGGATTCTACTCCACTTGCCCTTTAGTAAATTTAGGTGATACTAAAATAATGTGAAAAGGGTGTGAAAACACCCTTTTTCAATTTATTTTAGTAAAAATAATGATAATAAATAGAGCCCACAATGCTTGAACGCCTAAGATCATGTTACTCTGCTGGTATCTGAATAATGATGTCAGAGTACAATCTTCTAACTGACATTCTCTAGTCTGAGTATCTATAGTAGACAAGTATTCGGTTTTCCTGGCAAGGTACCTGTCATGATCAAGCATGCTATTCGTTCACTCTAAAACATGAGTTATATAAGAGATCACTATGCTTTCAAATAAATGATTATTCACTAGCCTAAGTCTGAAGGATTTTCAAGGATAAGCTCCTATTTTTAATGCCGTAGATTGTTTAGTGTTCTTTTTGATGCTTGCATATAGTGTATCAGGGTACTAAATCATTTAATGTGCAAGCTTTTAGGATGTCCTGACAATTATTTAAAATAATATGCCAGTTCAGATGAAAATTAGGGAAAAAAACTGTTGAAAAATATTATGTTAACTTTTGTACATCACAGCACAACTGATAAGACAAGTGATCTATTCCAAATGATCCCAATAACATTAGTTGCAGGTGACACAAATTATTATGAGCTTGGTGCTTTATAGCACCGAGCTGAAGTGAAGACTAGCAATGTCGAACATTCTGAAATATTACTACTGTTATGGTAACTGCACACAGAAGGAGCTTTTGGTGAGAGATGAGAATAAAATTGCTCTTTTCTTTAACAAAATGTATCCATCAATGAAAGCATCCTGTTGTAAAGCAATTTTTAAGCACAGTGATTATCAATCATTCAAGTTGTCTTTCTTTTTCTTCCTATTAAAGGACAACATACTGTAAATCTGTACTATGTGTTTCTTCCACATGGTCGATTGGGGTCCACAGAATCTACCATGGAGTATGTAGTGGAAATGATCAATTGCACCAAATGGTTTCTAGCTTTGCAGCTCCCAGCTTCTAGCTTTGCAACTCCTCCTCCCTATATACCCCGCCCCCAGCCATTCAGTTTTTTTGATTGGTGCACGGCAAGTATCCAGACGCACCTGTTATACAGTGGGACTGCCTAGGCAGTCCCAGGATTTTTTCTTTTATGATTTACTTCTGAAGTCTCTCAACAGGTTCATCCATGTGCCAAAATTCCATATGGAAACCCTATGATCAATTATGCTGGCGTTGGAGCCTGGGTATTTCATGGACGATCCTACCAAAGATTTTTGATATTGGCGGTAGATCAGCAACATTACCAATTTCAGGCTCTAGGTTTCGGGCTGGCCACAGCTCCTCGGATATTTACCAAGATAATGGCAGTCATGATGGCTCAAGGAGTCAGAATACTGCCATATTTGGACAACCTCCTGATATTAGCACAATCTCAGGAGATGTTACAATGTCATCTCCAGATGACCATTGTCTGCCTACAAGAGCACAGCTGGATAATAAATTGGAAAAAGTCCTCTCTTTCTCCAACTCAGCAGATGGTGCACTTGGGGGCACTGCTGGATTCTCTGGGTCAGAGGATTCTTCTACCAGAAGACAAAATTGTGACACTACAGTCTCGTGTGCACAGTCTTCTCTGCAAGCAAAGAGTGTCAGTACACTTGGCAATGCAGGTGCTGGGCTCTATGGTATTCACATTCTACATGGTGACTTATGGATTCTGGCTCATTGGAATGGTCAGTATCATTGGGTAAAGTCTCAGATGATTCGCATCTCGCCAGAGGTTCGGCTCTCCCTCGCTTGGTGGCTGGAGATGACTCTTTTAAACAGGGGTCATCCATTATGGGTCCCAGATTGGGTACTTCTCACCACAGATGCAAGCATGTGAGGATGGGGAGCAGTGACAGGCCAGCACACCTTTCAGAGAAAATTAGACGGTTCAGGAAAGTCTACCAATAAATATCTTGGAGCTTCAGGCAGTGCACAGAGCACTCATACTGGCACAAGGCCTCCTACAGGGCAGGCCTGTCCAGGTTCAGTCCGACAATGTGACAGCAGTGGCCTACATCAACCATCAGGGAGGCACACCAAGTCTGGCAGCCATGATGGCAAGTGTCAGAAATTTTGCTGTGGCAGAATGCCATCTTCTGGCAATCTCGTCAATATTTATCTGTCATGCCTGCCTCTGGAGAATCTCCTTATTAAGGAGTTGAAAGCCGAGATCCAAGGTTGAGGAAGGATTCAGAGACGAGGGGCCTGGATGTATGATTTCCTCATCCACAAGTATCGGACGTTAACGAGACCTGACCAAAGGCTCAGAGTCTAACCTGCTGGGAGGTGTTCACCAGTGACCCCTCCAAGTGGGATATGGGTTTAAGCTGCACCCAGCAGGCAGGTCGCAGCCCTTTGGTCAGGTATCAGATACCTGCGGGAATGGAGACAAACACTAATAGGCTCAAGTAATATACTCCAGAGAGAAGCACTTGTAATGTATCTGTACAGTAGAATAACTCTAAGTATACATTCAAAGGAATAGATGCTTCTCAAACACGGAAGAATGACTCAGTAGTGGTACCCAGTGGAAGTACAGAACACGCAGGCCTTTGTGTTATAACGCACTGCTGCACAAGGAGATGATACTTGTTGTGCACGCAGGCAAGGTGTTCTTGACTTACTGCTGCACAAGTATATGGCACTTGTAGTTGCACACAGGCAGGGTGTTACTGACACACTGCTGCACAAGGAGATGACACTTGTAATTGCACACAGGCAACGTGCTACTGACTCACTGCTGCACAAGGAGATGGCACTTGTAGTTGCTCGAGGATATAACAACAAGGAACTTGGAACGAAGTGATGGCAAGTAGACACAAGTAGAAACAACATTGCACAGGCAACTTCCTGCTGTCTGGGGGTTAGTTATATACCCTGAGGTAGCAGATCATTGGAGTACAGCGTCAGCTGACCACCACCATGCTACCATTGGGTAAAGGGTAGTCAGGTGATGAAGACTGTCATGCCTGCGTCCATGATGGCAACCACAGCCACCAAGTCATGGTGCAGCACCTGGACATCAACATGGTCCCTTGGCATAATCCTCAGTGCGTCACTCACCACCGCACCTGACATCTGACCACACAAGGGATCAGGGGAAGCCGTCGCTGGGGTGAGTAATGGCTGATCCTAGGCCGCAACCTGACATAATCTCAGGGGTTCTCAACTGGGAAGCGAACTTCCTGAGTTGCCAGGACATACATGCCGGAGAATAGGCTCTTCATCTGGATGTCTTTCAACTCCTGTGGACAAGTGGGGAGTACCGGACGTAGACCTCATGGTGTCACGTCAAAATCGCAAAGTCCTCAGGTAAGGGTCCAGAACAAGGGACCCCTTAGCCACCTTCGTGGACGCTCTGCCGGTGAGATGGGATTTCAAGTTGGCATACCTGTTTCCTCCAATCTCCCTCCTCCCAAGGGTCATCAGAAAGTTCAAGCAGGAAGGTGGCAGGATAATACTAATAGCCCCTGTCTGGTCCAGGAGGCATTGGTTCTCCGACCTGACATGTCTATCCATAGACAGTCCACTTCCACTGCCTCTACGGCCGGATCTGCTAGTGCAGGGTCACTGCCTATATCAGGATTTACCTCGAATGGCTTTGACGGGATGGCTGTTGAGTCTGCCGTCCTCCAGGCCAAAGGTTTTTCGGCCTCTGTGATTCAGAAGATGCTGAGGGCAAGGAAGCCTGCTTCCGCCCGCATCTATTACAGAATTTGGCATTCATTTTTCATTGGTGTTCTCACAGAAAATATGACCTTAAGATTTTTAAGGTTGCAAGAATACTTGCTTTTCTTCAGGCGGGATTAGACTTGGGTCCTTCGCCTTGCTACCTTGAGAGTTCAGGTTTCTGCATTGTCAGTTTTGTTCCTATACAGAATTGCCCCTCTGCCAGATGTTAGAACATTCTTGCAAGGGGTTCTCCGCTGAAACCTCTATTTGTCCCTCCGGTGGTACCGTGGGATTTGATTTTGGTTCTCAGGGCTTTGCAGATGGCTCCCTTTGAACCTTTGTATACAGTGGACGTAAGAGGGTTGACAGCGAAGACACTTTTTCTCCTCGCTATCGCCTTGGCCCGTAGAGTTTCTGACTTGGCAGCTCTGTCATGTCGCTCTCCATATTTGATTTTCCATCAAAATAGAGCTGTCCTCCGTACTAAGGCTGGTTACCTTCCAAAGGTGGATTCCTGTTTCGATATAATTGAGAAAATTATAGTTCCGGCCTTTCAGTCTTCAGACCTGTCTACAGGGGAAGCTTCCCTGGATGTGGTTCGAGCCCTTCATATGTACGTGGATCGTACCAGCTCCATCATGAAGTCAGATTCACTCTTTGTGTTATATGGGTTTCACAAATGAAGCTGGCCAGCAAAAAAGCAGACTTTGGCTCGCTGGCTGCGTACGACTATTTCTCAGGTCTATACGCAGGTTGGTCTCCCTGTCCCAAACAAGGTGACAGCACATTCTACTCGGTCTTTGGGACCATCATGGGTGGTTAGACATAGCGCCTCGGCTGAACAGCTGTGCAAGCCAGCCACTTGGTCTTCCATCAATACTTTTATCAAATTCTTTGCATTTGATACTTTTGCCTCCCAGGATGCTTCCTTTTTTAAGCGAATTCTCCTTCCTGCGCAGGAGCATCCCCACCCCTGAAAGAACTGCTTTAGGACATCCCCAAGGTACATTCTGTGGACCCTATGGACACTGAAGAAGAAAATCAGAGTTATGGTATAACATACCTTAGACAACTCTCTTTCTTCGAGGTCCATAGGGTCCACAGAGTACCCTCACTGACGCACCTGGCCTTAGTTGGGATATGGTCTTTTGCTTTTTTTCATATCACTGATTCCCTCTTCGTATGTTGAGTGTTTGTGTGCGATGTACTTCCTTCTCCACTTTCTATCTCTTGCCGTTGGGCTATTTTACAAACTGAATGCATGTGGCTGGGGGCGGGGTATATAGGGAGGAGGACCGATGCATGCTGGGAGCTGCAAAGCTAAAAGCTGTTTGGTGCAATGGATCGTTTCCACTACATACCCCAAGGTAGATTCTGTGGACCCTATTGACCTCAAAGAAAAAGAGTTATCTAAGGTATGTTATACCATAACTCTGATTTTTCTTTCTCTTAGGTAAGGCATCTGGAGTCTAGGTAAACTTATGTTTCAGCACGTATTTTGGCAATTGTATCTTTTCAAAAATACATCAATTATATCATTTGTAAACAATTAGAAAATTTACAAAATGACTTCAGACTGTGGTTTATTGTGCCGTATTATATTTATCAGTATATATAAATACATTTTGCAGTAAATACAGTAGAGGTTTTTGGCATAATCTTGGCCAAGGTTATGGGCCTGCCCACCATATCCGGGTAACCTCTTGTCGGACAGGTCCCTAACATACTAAGGCTCAAATCCTGAGCGCAGGACACCCCCAAACTAGCCCAGCTAAACCACCCAAAGGCACCGCTCTAATAAGAAAACTGAAGTGTTAAGAGCAGCCGTTGGCCGCATATAAAGAATAAAAATAAAAAAGTGAAATACATATATATAAAAGAAACAGACAGTGAGGTATTAAAATGTGTTAAAGGAAAATGTGTTATACTGCGGTTCCCTGAAGCAGACCAGCAAAGCAATCTAGGGGGACCCACACCCCAAAAATGAACCAAAGCTGCACTACACAGTCTAAATATTAGTAGGACTTACCCATATTGTGCATATTACATTGCCAGACTCCATGCTCTAACCAACGGCTGCTCTTAACACTTCACTTTTCTTATTAGAGCGGTGCCTTGGGGTGGTTTAGCTGGGCTAGTTTGGGGGTGTCCTGCGCTCTGGATTTGAGCCTTAGTATGTTAGGGACCTGTCCGACAAGAGGTTACCCGGATATGGTGGGCAGGCCCATAACCTTTCCCAAGATTATGCCAAAAACCTCTACTGTATTTACTGCAAAATGTATTTATATATTATCAGTTAATTTGGAATTGTGCACCTGTATTTCTTCTTTGTGTATATATCAATGGTCTCCACAGGTAGCACCTCCAATTTTATATATATATATATATATATATATATGTCCAGAGTGTGCAGTCTGAGATCCATTTTCTTTGTAATACAGAATTATAACCTGGATAAACCAGTCTTGATAAATAGTGGGATTCATGCATCCTTTGCTGAAATGTGCAATGCCATGATTCCAGACAAAAGTATGGAAAAATAATTCCATATAGACTTTACAGACTATGGGGTCTATTTAATAAGCCTTGGATGGATATAAAGTACCAGTCAGCTCTTATCAACTTTCAAACACTGCCTGTGACATGGCAGTTAGGAGCTGATTGGCTGGTACCTTATCTCTGTTCACTTTATCTCCATCTCCAATGCTTAGTAAGTAAACACCTTAATTTTAAGTGAAGCTTGGCCCTCTGGAATAGCGGCTCTCAATCTATTTTAACTCACAGAGCCCTATAAAAGCTACATAACTTATTGAGTAACTCCTACCTCTTCCTATTCCATACCCAACAAAAACTGGGCAAAAAGTTTATTGTAAATAAACCAAAGAAGCTTCTGTTGGCAAACTCCTCAGTTTCTTCACCAAGTTTGAACGTATCCTCTTCTTGTTTTATTCTTCAAACTACCATGTATCAGGAAAAACTCATTCTTTTCTTGGCAGGCTGTGCTAACTGACCGACAGCTGAGGTACTGAAAGGCATAGAACTTTCCATGAGGCATTTGTTCAGGGGTGAAGCATATGTGTAGGGATGGAGTCTGAGTATTGTCAGTGGTGGAAGGATTAATGTCTAACAACACCACAAAAAGTTTAATTTATACAAATTTAGGACAACCACTACATTCCCCCACCCCATTATGTATTTTCATCTCTTGCAACCTCTGACAACCCATGGCAGAACCTTGGAGTTCTGTGAAATCCAATTCAGAAACACTGTGGCCAATGTATCAAGCTGCATTTCCTATAAAAAAAATGTGATTAAATTATCGCATTATAAGTGCGATAATGTAGTATCAGTCATATGTATTAAGCAGGAAATGAAAGGTTTTTAATTAAAGATGATTGCGATACTTTTCTGTTTCTTGAAGATCGCATTAACCTCTGGCTTTGCAGTTGAAAAATAGAAATGCGATATTTTCAAATGTATCATTCAAATTTCGCAAATAATGATTGGATTTTCTTGCAAGTGTTTATTGCATGCCTCAGATGGTGTGGAAATAGTTTTTCATAAGAAGAAGGTTTCAGAGAGGCGGATCTGAGAGCCCACCAATGTATGAGAAGACCTCCCATGGTTTCCAGCTCCTCCTTTTCTCTGGCCTACTTGTTACTAATGAGCAGGAGCCTCTTAACATAGTCCAACACAATTAAACCTTTATTTATAATTAATTGACATATGTAAGTAAATGGATCCACAATATATGATATATTTTAATGAATTAAATTAAGCTTCTCTTCCTCCTCCATGGAGTGACGACACAAGGGAATTATTTGTGGTGTAGACGAATGTGCATACTCTGCTTCTTTCCCGGCACATGCGCAATGCTTCAGATTCCAGGGTGTTGGTCACCATATTAGTGAAAAGTCAAAATAAATAATATTGCATCTGGAAAATAGTTTTGAGTCCCACAGTGGTTTTCTCAATGCGAGTTTGCTCGGAAGTCTTTTGTTACATTGCACTAAAAACATTTTTTTACGCGTTACGAAACTCTGTGATAAGAGGAGGATTGTTTTCACAAAAATAATACATAGGCCATTGAATCAAACATATTCTGATAAAACATATTTCCAACAACAGGGCCAATGATGACAGAGAGAGGCTTTTGTAATAGCGTGCTCTCTGAGCTGGTCTAAGGCACCCAAAGCCGTGGTAATAGCAGTGGCGTAACTAGGGTCTTCGGAGCCCCAAATTTAAGATTGTCGCCCCCCCTCCTCTGCATTGCAACATTGTTTGTTAAAGGAGCAAATTACTCCTTGCTTGACCATTTTTCATTTCCTTTGACCTCTGAATCCCTGTATTTTTTTTTTTTATCAACTACATATACCGCCGAAGTTGGGTTAGACTCCTTGTGCAGTCTTCGTGCAGGCCTCTTCCCCCTCTCTTGCCAGTGCAGTTGCAGAGTAGACTGTGGTACTGTGCCAGAGTTTACTGTTCATGCGCAGGTCCCTGGGAACATGGCGCCTGTGCCATGTTCTTTGTTCCTGGTGATTTCTGTACTGCGCATGCACAAATCTTTGGGAAAATGGAGGCTGCTGGCACCGGACTCCGTAGAGGTAAGTATAATGTATGGGTGCAGGATGTGTAGTGAGGGCCCCCCTGAACCCAGGGGCTTGTGTGCACTGCACTCCCTGCACCTATTATAGATACGCCCGTAATGCATAGTATTGATGAACATTTCAGAATACAGCTTCAGATAAAGTGCTATTTAAAGCCTCATACATCAAAGCTTATCACTGAGAACAAGCATCAAGGATCATCTGTAATGGATGCAATTCATACTGATTCAGTAGTGACATGATTCAAGTGATTCTTAACTTCTGTCACTAACCTTTAATTAATATACATTTGAAACTCTCTCACAGTTGCATGATGGAACTAATTGTCTCCTGAGTTGATAAAGTACATCTTTAATATTTCTAGCAATTGCAACTCTTATATGTCCATCTGCAATACCTTAAGGACAGATTTGTTGAACTTAGGAACTGTTTTAACCCTTAATGGAGTAGGGCATAATTCTGTGATTGTTACTTTTGAGACCAGAATTTATTACATCCACTTCCATTTATGTGGCTATAATGTTTTTGATAAAGCATTTTTCTAACCACAGGGCCAATGATGACAGAAGCTTTGTAATAGTGCTCTCCGGCCTGGTTTAAGGCACCCACTGCTGTGATAATAGCACGCTCTTGGTGGTCTAAGGCACCCACTGCTGTGATGGGTTCGGTATGATTTGAACCGCATGGCCGGCGGTTCAAACTTCGACAGCGGCTGCCCGGCAGGGGTGAAAATCCTGATCGTCCAAGGTAAGTATTTCCTAAGTCTATTCTACACCCTAACCCTCCCTTTGGGGTGCCTAACCCTAATCCCCCCTCAAAGTGCCTAAACCTAACCCCCCCTTCTCCGTTGCCTAAACTTAAGTCCCCCCGGGGGGGTACCTAACCCTAACCTCCCCCGGGGGTGCTTAACTCTAACCCCCCTTCCCCTAGCCTAACCCTAACCTCCCGGGGGGGTGCCTAACCATAAGTCCCCCCTTCGAGCCCTAAACCTAACCCTCCCTCTAACCCTTCAATCGGTAAGCCAGGTGTCGGGGTCCCAGCGTTGGTAAAATGACAGGCATCGGCATTTTAATGCGTCATTTAACCCTTGCTGGGAGTAGACAGTCGGGAAGCCGACGGACAGAATCCCGACTGCTTTCCGCTGTGATAATAGCGTGCTCTCTTTTGCTGGTCTAAGGCACCCACAGTTGTGATAAAAGCGTGCTCTCTGAGCTGGTCTAAGGCACCCACTGCTGTGATGAGAGCATTCTCTCTGAACTGGTCTAAGGAACCCACTGCTGTGATAATAGCGCCCTCTCTGAGCTGGTGTAAGGCACCCACAGCTGTCATAGTATGTTCTATAGGCTGGTCTAAGGCACCCACTTATGGCATAATAGCCCGCTCTCTGGGCTGGTCTAAGGCACCCATGGCTGTGATAGCATTTTCTCTAGGCTAGTCTAAGGTACCAACTGCTGGGATAATAACCAGCACTCTGGGCTGGTCTAAGGCACCCACAGCTGTGATAAAAGCATTCTCTCTGGGCTGGTCTAAGGCACCCACTGCTGTGATAATAGCGCGCTATTAGATCAGTTTCCATTTATGTGACTATGATGTTTCTGATAAAACATATTTCCAACAACAGAGCCAATGATGACAGAGAGCCCCCACCCCCCTCTGCATAGTAAAATATATTATGCGCGCCAAAGGCGTGCACCAAAAAATGGGTGTGGTCAAATATTGAAAGGGGCATGGCTACTGAAAATGGGGCGTGTCATAATATCAGTCTGGGAACATTCCTTTCCATTCCCTATGCACCTATACGGTGGTTTCTCACAATGTGGAACCTCTGAAGAAATCATCCTTCCTGGGATGACGGCGTCTTCAGTCGGTATTCACTATTCATGTAGGTCACGTTGTCCGGAAGATGCCTGTTTGTGTAGGAATATTAACAAGGTCATCTTCTTACTACAGCGGTTCAACCAGACTCATTCCCCCTGTGTAACTTCCTGCCCCCTGCGTCGCTCAGCCACACCATCATCGCACTGCATCATCTCTTAGCTACACCATCATCTCCCCCCTGCATCTCTCAGCCACACCATCACCTCATGGCATCGTCTTAGCCACAACCTCATCTCCCCCCTACGTCTCTCAGCACACCGTCATCTCACTGCATCGTCTTAGCCACACCATCATTTCACTGCATAATCTCTTAGCAAAACCATCACCTCCCACCTGCATCAACTCTCAGCACACCATTAATTACCCACCTACGTTGTCTCCCAACACACCCTCACCCCCCCGTGTTGAATCTCAACACACAGACACACACTGCCACAGATACATATACACTGACATAGATGCACACTGACACATATTCACACAAACATATACAAACACACTGCCATAGATACACACTGACACATATACACATACACCATGACATGTATATATACACATACACTGACACATATACATACACACACACACACACTGACACATATATACATACACACACTGACACATATACATACACACATACATACACACAGACACATATACATATACACGCACGCACACTGAAATCCTATACAGACACACACATGCTGAAAGCCTATACAGACACACACTTATATCACACAAATGCAGCCAGCAGCCCCCCACATGAAATATTAACACCCCCCTCCCCGCGGCAGCTTAGCCATCCAACCATCCAATCCCCCCCCACCGCGGCAGATTAGCAATCCACCCCCCCCCCCCCCACTTTGGCAGTTTAGCCATCCAAAATGTGGAAGTTTAGCTATCCAATACCCCCCCCACAGCAGCTTAGCCATCCAACCACTCCCCCCCAATAACTTACCTGCTGAGACAGAGAGCGCTGGGGAGGGAAGAATCACTCCTCATCCGGCGCAGATGGCAGGGTAATGTCTAAATCTCCTTCCCGGAGAGGACCCTCACATCATCAGCCAGTGTCCTGCGTCATTCCCTACCATCCAAGTGGGCACAGAGGGGGAGTATAACCTTGTGGCGAGCACAGAAAGCCACTGAGCCCAAAGCATGGCGAGCGGACAACTTTGTTCTTTAAGTGGTGACAACTTACTTGTTTAGCTTGCCTTAATGGGCATGAACTACACTTCCGCCCTTACTCACGTCACTTCTAGGTCCCTAGCATGAAGGGGAAATAAGCTCTACCCAGACGGCAGCTCTAGTCCAGGTCAGGAGAAGGAGAGAGCTTGGTAGGAAGATTGCCTAAGAGGGGCTGCAAGCTTCTCCTGCAGCTCCCCCTACAGGCAGCCAAGCTAGCACCAGGCTAGTAGGCACACTTGCCTGCTTGTTAAAGGGCAGACTCAGGACACAATGGTGGTGGGGGGGCGGGCGTGTGGATACAATGCCCTGACTGGCGGCATCTCCTTCTGCAGGGCTTGCCATGGCGCCCAGGGCACGTGCCCCTCTTGAACCCCCCTAGTTATGCCACTGGGTAATAGCCCACTCTCTGAGCTAGTCTAAGGTGCCTAGTACTGTGATAATAGCACGCTCTCTGGGCTGGTCTAAGGCACTCACAGCTGTGATAATATTGCACTCTCTGGGCTGGTCTAAGACACCCACAGCTGTTATATACAGATATGCCCAGCTACATCCTTGCCTGTAGCGCAGAAAATCGTGCCATGCGTGGTGGGAGATGGACTCCCCCGACGTGCATTTGCAGCTCTATAGGATTGAATGGGAGACACACCTCCGCGATCGGAGACGCACGTTCACATCTCCATAGGACTGAATGGAGATGCACTCCCGCGATCGGGGACGAGCCATAGTGTATCATGGTGCATAGCGCGATGCAAACTCACGTTTTGTTGCACGATCAACCACAATGAACCTTGGTGTATCTGTAAGCGTGCTCTGTGGACTGGTCTAAGGCACACATTCTGTTGAGAGTATGGTCTCTGGGCTGATCTAAGGCACATATTGCTGTGATAAAAGCGTGCTCTCTGATCTAAGGCACCCACTGCTGTGATAAAAATGTTCTCTCTGGGCTGGTCTAAGGAACCCACAGCTGTGATAATATTGTACACTCTGGGCTGGTCTAAGGCACCCATAGCTGTGATAATAGCGCGCTAGAAGCACCCATGTCTATAGTACATTAAATAGGTTTACCTGAATCTGTTAAAGTAATTAACTCATCTGTTTGGACAACAGGAACTACAGAAACTAAAGGGACAATTATAATGTTCTTGCTTTCAGAAGACAATCAATATGTAGCTGACTGTGCAGATTTTAAAGAGTTAGGATTCTGCTGCTGGCTCTGGCAATAAGGACATTGTGATTTCCAATAACCTTTATGACCGGAGTAAAAGCATGCTCCTGCTGCTTGTTCCTTAATTTGTCTGCTTGTTACTATTATTTAGCTTCCCCGTGTCTCTCCCCTCTGACCCCCACTACCTCTGATCTCTAAACTGAGATGCCGTGATCTCCAATTTTAAAACTTTTAAATGTGTGTCGGTAGCTGCATTCTATTTCTTACACCCTTCTGTATCCTACAGTAGGTAGCTGCATTCTCTTTCTTACACCCTTCTGTATTCTACAATAGGTAGCTGCATTCTATTTCTTACACCCTTCTGTATCTTACAATAGGTAGCTGCATTCTATTTCTTACACCCTTCTGTATTCTACAATAGGTAGCTGCATTCTATTTCTTACACCCCTCTGTATTCTACAATAGGTAGCTGCATTCTATTTCTTATACCCTTCTGTATTCTACAATAGGTAGCTGCATTCTATTTCTTACACCCTTCTCTATTCTACACCTTCTGCATTTAAAATTTCATTAACATCTTTTTTTCCTGACGACAACCTCCTGCAGTATTTAAATGTTGGATCTGGACAGGGTTTAAACTAGGGATGAGCGGGTTCGGATTTATGGAATCCGAGCCCCCCCCCCCCGATCCGAGTCGGATCCGAGTCAGGCTCGAGTTTTCCCGCCTGACTCTGATCTGAAATTGAGGCAAAACGTCATCATCCCGCTGTCGCATCTCGCGGGTTTTGGATTCTATAAAAGGTCCCCACGTTGGCACCATTTTTAACTCTGGCTGAGGACAATGAAGAGGGAGGGTAGGAGTTAGAGCTGGCTGGGCTGTGTTGTGCTGTGCTGCTGTTGTCCATAGGGGCTGTATCCACTCCAAAGTTCATAGGGGCTGGATGGGCTGTGTTGTGCAGTCAGTTGTCCATAGGGGCTGTCTGGGCTGTGTTGTGCAGTCAGTTGTCCATAGGGGCCACTCCAGAGACAATAGGGGCTGGGTGGGCTGTGTTGTGCCGTTTCCCATAAAGTCTGTAGTCCTAAAGGAGTGCTGTACTGTTGTCCAGGGGGTGATCTGTCAATCAGGGGTGCTCCCCCTAAGTGCAAAAAACCCATTTCTTCTTTTCTGTGTTTGTGAATTGTGTGCGCTGTAGCCGCACGTGTATCAACAAAGTAGCAGCGCCAAGCGTGCGCCTGTGTCATAAGTAAAGGGCCAGCTGGCTTGTCTGTTAAAGGGTGGTGTAACCCCCAAAGTGCACTCCAAGAAAAATAAAAAATTCTTCTTTTCTTTGTGTGTGCCTTAGCCGCACGTATATATCAATATAACATTAATGGAGGACAAAACTTTGTCCGATAAAAATAAAATAGAGAAAGATCAAGAACCACTTCCTCCTAGAGCTGAAGCTGCTGCCACTAGTCATGACATAGACGAGAAAATGCCATCAACGTCGTCTGCCAAGGCCGATGCCCAATGTCATAGTAGAGGGCATATAAATCCCAAATGACAATGTTCAGGAATATGACCTTAAAAAAAACATTTAAATCATCTGAGGAGAAACGTAAACTTGAAAATATGCCATTTATGACACAGAGTAGTGGTGATTAGTGGTTCAGCTTCACATGACGATTGAAGCCCACCTCCCGCTACAAGACTCAAACGCGTTCTAAGAAGATATCATAAATCCCCAAGGAGAGTCCAAGTGTGTCGGCGGTTGCGATGCCTGACCTTCCCAACACTGGATGGGAAGAGGTGGCTCTTTCCACCATTTGCACGCCCTCTGCAAGTGCTGGAAGGAGCATCCACAGTCCACTTGCTCATATGCAAATTGAAGATGTCACTGTTGAAGTACAACAGGATGAAGATATTGGTGTAGCTGGCGCTGATGAGGAAGTTGATGAGGAGGATTCTGATGGTGATGTGGCTTGTTTAAATCAGGCTCCGGGGGAGACAGTTGTCCGTGGGATGAAAAAGCCATCACGGTCATGCCTGGGTAGAAGACCATACATTCCACCTCTTTGGTCTGGCAATATTTCTATCCAAATCCAACTGTCTTGCCATATGTAAAGGTGCAATAAGTAGAGGTAGGGACATTAACCACCTAGGAACATCCTCCCTTATACGTCATCTGCAGCGCGTTCATAAAAAGTTACTGTCAAGTTCAGAAACTTTGGCTAAGACCATAAGCAGTCCAGGGACACCAAAATCCCTTTGTCCTGTTGTATCCTAAGTGCCTGCAAACCACACCGTCAACTCCCTCCTTGTCAATTTCCTCCATAGTCAAGATCGAAGGTAGTTCTGCAGGTCATGTCACTGGCATGACTGACTCTCCTATCTGGGATTCCTCCAGAGGATCCTGCATTGCTATGCCTACTGCTGCTGTTGCTGCTGGGAGTCGTTCTTCATCCCAGAGAGGAAGTAGGAACACCACTACTTTTACTAAACAATTGACCCTCCAACAGTCCTTAGCAAGGAGGATGAAGTACGACAGCAGTCATCCTGAAGCAAAACGTATAACTGAGGCCTTGACTGCTATGTTGGTGTTAGACGTGCATCCGGAATCCACCATTGGTGCAGTGGGATTTAGACAATTCATGGAGGTAGTGTGTCCCACGTACCAAGTCCCATCTAGATTCCACTTCACTAAACAGGCGATACCGAGAATGTACAGAGACTTAAGAAAAAGTGCCCTCAGTGTCCTAAAAAATGCGGTTGTACCCAACGTCCACTTAACCACGGACATGTGGACAAGTGGAACAGGGCAGACTAAGGACTATATGACTGTGACAGCCCACTGGGTAGATGTATTGCCTTACGCAGCAACAACAGCAGCGTCACCAGTAGCAGCAGCTCAGAAACGCCAGCTCTTTCCACGGCAGGCTATGCTGTGTATCACCGGTTTCATTAAGAGGCACACTGCCGACAACCTCTTAGAGAAACTGAGGGAAATCATCACCCAATGGCTTACCCCACTTAGACTCTCCTGGGGATTTGTGATATCTGACAATGCCACCATTATTGTGCAGGAATTACATCTGGGCAAATTCCATCACATCCCATGTTTTGCTCATACAATAAATTTGGTGGTGCAGAATTTTCTGAAACACAACAAGGACGTGCAGGAGACGCTTTGAGTGGCCCAAAAAATTTCTGGCCACTTTCACCATTCAACGACGAAGACTGGAGCGCCAGCAAACACTCTTGAACCTGCCCCGCCATCACCTGAAGCAAGAGGTTGTGACGCAGTGGAACTCAACCCTCTATATGCTTCAGAGGATGGAGGAGCAGCAAAAGGCCATTTAAGCCTATACATCCACCTATGACATAAGCAAAGGAGGGGGTATGCACCTGATTCAAGCACAGTGGAGAATGATTTCCGTGTTGTGCAAGGTTCTCCAGCCCTTCGAACTTGCCACACGTGAAGTCAGCTCAGACATTGCCAGCTTGAGTCAAGTCATTCCCCCTCATCAGGCTTTTGCAGAAGCAGCTGGAGAAAGTGAAGGAGGAGCTAAGATGGAGCGATTCTGCTCGGCATGTGGGACTTGTGAATGAAGCCCTTCATTCGCTTTGCCAAGATTCAAGGGTGGTCAATCTGTTAAAATCAGACCACTACATTTTGGCCACCTTGCTCGATTCTAGGTTTAAAGCCTATGTGGTGTCTTCTTTCCGGCTGACACAGGCCTGCAGAGGTGCAAAGACCTGCTGGTGAAAACACTGTCAGCTGAAGCAGAATGTGACACGTCAACAGCTCCTATTTAATTTTTTCCCGTAACTGTGGCTGCCAGGAAACAACTTGGGTATCCTAAGCAACCCACTGGCGATGATGCAGGGCAGGCAGGACCAAGTTTGGACATCTGGTCCGGACTGAATGACCTGGCAACAATTTCTGACATGTCTACTGCATATGATACTGTCACCATTGACAGAATGGTGGAGGATTACATCGGTGACAGCATCCAAGTAGGCATGTCAGACAGTCCGTACCTGTACCGGCAGGAAAAAGAGGCAATTTGGAGGCCCCTATACAAACTGGCTCTATTTTACCTAAGTTCCACCCCTCCAGTGTGTACTCCGAAAGAGTTTTTAGTGCAGCCGGGAACCTTGTCAGCGAAAGGCGTAGGAGGTTGCTTCCACAAAATGTGGAGAAGATGATGTTCATCAGAATGAATTATCAATTCTTCCAGGGAGACCAGCCTCCAGAATGTACAGAGGGACCTGTGGTGGTGGATTCCAGCGGGGTCGAATTAATACTCTGTGAGGATGAGGATATACACAACACTGTAGAGGGTGAGGAATAGGTGGATGAGGACGACATCTTGCCTCTGTAGAGCCAGTTTGTGCAGGGACAGATTAATTGCCAGCTTGTTTTGTGGGGACCCAAACGAACCAATCATTTCAGCCACAGTCGTGTGGCAGACCCTGGCACTGAAATGATTGGTTTGTTAAAGTGTGTATGTCCTGTTTATACAACATAAGGGTGGGTTGGAGGGCCCAAGGACAATTCCATCTTGCACCTCTTTTTTTTTCTTTGCATTATGTACTGTTTGGGGCCTAGTTTTTCAATCTGCCATCCTGTCTGCCACTGCAGTGTCACTCCTAGATGGGCCACGTGTTTGTGCCACCCACTTGTGTCGCTTAGTA
Organism: Taudactylus pleione; assembly: GCA_031769625.1. Classification (NCBI taxonomy): domain Eukaryota; kingdom Metazoa; phylum Chordata; class Amphibia; order Anura; family Myobatrachidae; genus Taudactylus; species Taudactylus pleione. Next base: position 8,866,856 of record JAUIMM010000281.1, on the reverse strand, counting down.
TAGTCATCCATCTACCTCTGTGCAACCTTTTGGACTAAAAACAATATTGTGAGGTGTTCAGAATAGACTGGAAATGGGTGGAAATGAATGTTATTGAGTTTAATAATAGCATAGGAGCAGAAAAACCCACAATTTCTGTGATTTTAGCTGTTTTTATGCTTTTTAAAAAAAATAAATGCAGATTTAAAACCCAGAACTCAAAACATGGAAGGGTGGTTTTGGCAAAACCAATCCAGATCCAAAATTGTACGGTGCACACCCCTAGTTAAAACAGTATAGACAAAAGCCAAGTCAAAAGCTTACTGAGCTTGGTCAGTGGGATCTTCAATCCCTGAGTACTGAGAAAGTGCAGTATACATCACACCATTTTATAGAGCAGCTCTTAATGGATAATGGGCCTGATTCAGACCCAGTCGCGAGCGCTGTGCGCTCGCAACCGGGTCGATGGTGGGCCAGTGCACATGCGCACGAGGGAGCCGGCTCCGTCGTGCGTGTGCGCGAGACCCCCGATAGCGACGGGCAATCCGTTGCTCCAGGTCTCTTATCAAAGGGGGCGTGCTGTCAATGTTGAGTGACAGCATGCCCCCTTTGGTGGGCAGGCCGGGGGAGTGGCTGCCCAAACGGAGCATTCCCATGTGAACGCCTCCATTTGTGGCCGACCCCACTGACATCACAAGTGATGTCAGTGGGAGAGATTTCGGCTCTGTTAGAACCGAAATCTCTCTGGGAGTTGCAGCAACGAGACCCTACCACAAGTTCTCGTTGCAAACCCGATGGTCGCGATGGTCCTTGATCATCGCGACCATCTTCCTGGCCGCTCGCTATAGCCATTCTAAAAAAAAAAAATAGCCCGGCCCTGATTCAGAGCGTCTGGCTCTGAATCAGGGCCAATATCTCCACTGATAACAGTATTATATTAAATCCTGGGCATAGGGAATATAATTTATATTAAATTCCCTATACCCAGGGCTTAAAGTGGCCGGCGCTGCTGGGAGGCTCCATTTGCCACACGCTGATAATTTGTTACCAGCGGGTGCCCGGCTCCTTCCCCGCGGCAGCCGGAGGCTGGAGCTCACTCCTGAGCTCTGGCTTCTGCCTCCCCCCATAGGTACTATGGAAGAGACATCATGACGTCTCTCCCAAAGCCCTGAACAGTATCCAGGTGAACCAGATGGCAGCGGAACGCAGGAGCGGGGCTTAATGTAAGTATTGTGGGGGGGTTTTTGTGTGTGTGTGTGACACTATTACAGGGGGCATTACTAATGGGGGCACTATTACATGGGTCATTACTGGAGGGGGCTTTACTATTGGGGGCACTATTACAGGGGGCATTACTATTGTGGACACTATTACAGGGGACATTACTATAGGGGGTCATTACTTCTAAAGAGGGCAATACTGCAGGTATCATTACCACTGGGGACACTACTACAGGGGACATTTCTATTGGGGGCATTACTACTGCAGGGAGCATTACTACTACAGGGAGCATTACTACACAGGCATTACCACTGGGGCCACTACTACAGGGGGCATTGCATAGGGGGCACTGCATAAGGGGCATTTCCACTGTGTGCACTACATAAGGGGCACCACTACTGGGGGCACTGCACTGAAAAAACACAGAGGGGGTGTTGAGTTCCATCGCTTCTTTAGGACCACCTTAAGCACTGCCTAAGAATCTTATCATTATCGCCTCCATCTTCTTTTTAGATCTTGATCATGTTCCATCAGTGTGTGCTACAAACTGTGATTATATGGAATCTGTTAAATCTTTGCCATATATAATTTTGTTTTACTCTCCAATAATATTTACATTTTCTATCATCTTTTTATATGTTTGGATATTTTTGGATTATTGCTATTATGTTTATATAGAGGTACATGCGGGTTACTTGTATATGGAGAGACACATATATAGACATATACATGTACATGTATGCATAATTATTCATACATGTATGTGGTTAGGTGTCTTTGTGCACCCTATATGTGTGCGTGTGTATATATATATATATATATATATATATATTATATATATATAATTTTTATGAATTTTTTAGTATGTATGCTCACATAGTGAATCCTATTGAATCATATTATGTAGTTAATGTGAGCATATATTATCGACTTATGATTTTTGTTTATACATATATAATTTTTATATTATATTTATGTACTGTCATCTATATGAATATTTTGTTTCTGATTTTTGTGTATAGATATTTAATTCTAGGTATATAAGCATTATTTTTTCTATGCTGATTGCTTTAGATTTGTTAATGAGACTGCACATGGTGAACACACCTGCTTTCATTTATCTGAAGTGTCATACAAAGTTCCCTGTATAAGGGAAGGACTTCCTGATATAGATACTCAGCTTGAAAAAGTCCCGAGTCGGGATGAAACGCGTAGCTGCCTGTATTGATTGCATATAGCTTGCCGTGTAACGAGCTCCTACTCTACCAGTGCTCGTAGTTTTATTTTGTGTGGGAAGACATAACAAGTGTCTGGTGCAGAGGATTGGAAAGCCGCGGCCGCGCTCATTTATCCATCTACACCCCCTGCTCACCTTGGCCTTACCCACCGGCAGGCTATCATCGTTGTTCAGCCGGATAGAGAGCCATACCACCTGACACTTTATTACTGCGAGTCACTGAGGCCGTGTTTTCTCTCCGGCAAAAATATTCATCATATTACTGGATAGAAAATCATGCTTTACACCAACAGCCGTTTGAGAGCTTGAAGCCGGTCAGTATCAATATCCTTCCTATCACTGTGCACCCGACAGGGTGAAAACTCTGAACTTTGCAAAGACCATTCTGTTCAATACAAACTCCAGTTAAACATACTACTGTGAATACTGAAAAAGATACTTAATTGCAGGCTTGCAGTTACAATGTTGCAAGATAACGCTATTTACCAACTAGCGTGACTAACACTGTTACTTGATACAATTGGATTCATTCTATATTATGATGGTCATTTAACTCTTTCATTTTTTATGATCCATATCAATTTTTGCATCAGCATATTTATCTAGTCTTTTTTTATACATCTTGCTGCGGATAATGTGGTTTTCATTGTCACATGTATGTTTTTTATGTATTTAATTTTTTATGTAATATTAAATAATATGTTTGATTATTATTTCATTGCCTAGAGATTTGTGGTTTATATAGCCTCCAATATCTATCCATTATCTATTATACCTACCATTCCACACTCTACTTGATTGATTTTTGTTATATATCTATATATTTAGTTTCATTTGTCTATATACTAGCGCAGTTTCCTGCCCGTTTACTATTTCATGTGGGGTTGCAATTTCCCCTTATTTTTAACTGCTGCAGCTATAGACATTACTAGTGTCATTTAAGCGCTTAGGTTGATTTTTGTTTAACTATAGAATGTAAGTAACCCCCCTTCCCCTCTTTTTTTAATCACATATTGGTTGGTTACGTTCTGTTAATGGGATAACACCATATTTGTCACTATGGTTTTGCACACTTTTTTGTTTTGCATGGGGCCTTTTTTTTTTTAAACATATCGAGAAATCTGTAATCTTATTTATTGAATTGTATTAATACATTGTTTTTCTTTTTTACTCTTTAATGTTTCATACATGTGAAATGATGATGATATTAATAATTTTACTGTGACTCCCATCTATTTAAAAGTACCATAGGTTTACATTTTAAATAACAAACTACCTTCCACAGAGAAATAATGTATCCCTTAGTTTGCAGTCCTGTGCCAACCCCACTCATTCTGTACTTGCAAGTTTCTCTTTATACTGTTTGAACATATCTGCCTCAATCGTGTAGCCTTAATGCACACATGAACACTTGCATCAGAAAATTCTTATTTGATGTTCTTTTAAGTAATGAAATTAACCCAGTGTCCTGGGAGGGTTCTGGACTTTGGGGGTCATTCAGACCCACTCGCGAGCGGCAGTACGCTCGCAAGTGGGTTGATGTTCCCCACTGCGCATGTGCACGATGGAGGGAGCTCCGTCGTGTGCATGGGCGAGACCCGGGCAGCGACGGGCTTTCCATCGCTCCGGGTCTCGCACCAAAGGGGGCGTGCTGTCGATGTTGATTGACAGCACGCCCCCTTTGGTGGGCGTGCCGGCCAGATGGTAGGCGTTCCCATGGGAGCGCCTACCGTCTGAAGCCGGCCCCACTGACATCACTAGTGATGTCAGTGGGAGTGATTTTGGCTCTGATCGAGCCAAAATCACTCTAGGGCTTGTGGCAGGGAGACCCTACCGCAGGGTCTCCGTCGCAAGTGCGATGGTCTTGACCATCGCGACCATCTTTTTGGCCGCTCGCATATGCTGTGGGTGGTCACCCACAGCTATACGAGCGGCCAGGAGGCCCTCCATTTTCATGGAGGAGGGCCCTGATTCAGAGCGAGCTCTGAATCCAGGCCCTTTGTTTTCAGATGGAAGATAGGAAAATGAAAGATATGTTACTTCTTTCAGTGGATTCTATAGACATAAAATCCATGATACATTATAGCCTCTCACACAAAACATACACACTTCAGATCTGATGTATTCTCTCCCTTTCAGAATGATTCAGGTGGATGTACTTACATTCGCAATTGCTATTTCGGACCAAGCGGACTTGCAAAAATATGCTGATGTCTTGTGCACAGAGACTCCCACCTCCGGCATCTCACATCTACCGTTTGTGTGCAGAAGACGAGACATCAGTCACACATCGAGCATCTGAGCAACCCTATGCTGTCCCTGAATGTCAGTCTCACCTAAGACGCTGTGGGCAGCTGCGTTCAAAATCACAGAGGCTCACTGGGACACTCCCAGAAAGTGGTCTGACACGCGTTTTTGTAGCTCCACCCCCCATTACCTTCCCCCAAATGCTGACTACCTGTCACTCACTTTGCAAAGGAATCTTCACTGTTCTAATCCATCGCCGCACTGTGCGGCTTTGACGCATGCGCAGTAGCAAATTATTGCCCCACTGAGTCCGACATTGACACTGCGTCCACCTCTGAATGAGGCCCCTTATCTTTCCTTTCACTGTTCACATACTCCTAGAAAAAGAGGAAGCGATAGAAGGAGGATTTCATTTACAAATGACGATAAAAATATAGACAAATGACCTTGGAATCTTAGACATTGTCAAATTGAATATTAAAAAATAAATAAATAGCACATTAAAAACTTTTCAGCCACCATAAACCAAACACACATAAAAATAAACAGTTTTACTCTGGTGCTGGGTAAAAATTGTATACAATTCTTCTACTATTCAGGATCAATTCACGTTCAAAACAAGTCATGACAAAAGGGGAACCTGTTACTCGGGAGTGCTTTGTATCTATCCTATTTGGGAATTGTATTTACCTTTTGAAACATCTTCATTATTCATCTTGCTCCAGGGTGGAATATACAGTATAAACTGACACAATCTACGAGTATGTACAGTAATACACGTAAGTAAAGAGGTATAGTACTGTATAATATGATAGCACAGTAGCTTTCAGACAAAAACATCTTACAAGATAGCTCCCAGGAAAGAGAGAATTTGACATCTAGTGTTATTTTTAAACTTATTATGTGGGTAAATAACCTATAACTGTTTGCCATATGTCTTTAAAAGTCTGTTCATTTCTATCAGCATATGCTCTCCTTTTACAAGATAAATAAAAAAATAGGCATACAGTACATGAATAAATTCTACATTATACTGTAAAATCAGTTCAGTCAATTTTAATTAATTCTTGTCTTACCCTCTTACCCAACCACAATGCTTATTCTTCTAATCACCTAAATTTCCTTAAGTGTCTCCTCAATTAAGCTTAAACGTCTATTTTCATACAACTGTCCCAATGCTGTTAGACAGATTACAGTACTCCTCTATTTCCCTCTCATTACCTGTTTCTTCTCTATTCATAATTTATTAAACCTACTGTACATTCCAGCCTGGACTATATAAGGGTTGCATAGAAATTGAATACATAATAGACAGTATTTCATTGGTCTGTTTTGGATGTACTCCCTAAAATGATTTCAAAAGAAGCATAATTTCCTCCAAATGATCACTTTCAGAATACCTAGATACTATTATTAGTTCATTGATGCCATCAGTTGATTAAATAGGAACGCGATTTTGGAGAGTCCCTGAATATAAGGACTTGGATAACATTTGGATCTGTGGAAAGAATTTCCGTTAGCACTGATCTCTCAGAAGCTGGGTATAAAGTTCTGATGAAGTGGATATGGGACCTGATTCAGCTCTACGCTTGCTAACCCGATGGTTTGCGTACCACTCCGATTGTTTTAGATCTGCGCATGCGCAGGATTTTCTACAATGCACGTGTGCAGGCCTCTTTCTGCGACTACGGTCTCAATGCCCCTAAGCCGCAGCATGATTGACATGCTGCAATGGTTTGGGGATGGTGAATGGGCGGCAATGGCCAGGATTCCCCAAAACAGGGGCGTGTCACAGGTTTTTTTGGGAGTGGCTAAGCCAGTGTCTGTTTCTTCCAATGCATATTTTCTGGCCTTGACTACTAAGTTGCGACAGCCATTCTGAGTAGCCTTAGGCTCACTCAGATGGCCGATGCTGTAATCGATAGTCGTGATGGTGATCCGATGCTGCATTTTCAGACTCAGCACTCGGATATGCGATGTTGTCTGGGGGCGTCTTTTGTCCTCAGAGTCTCCTGCTGCATTTGCATATGTTCGCATCACTGCTGTGTCCAAAGACGCTAATAACTAACAACTCTGAATCAGACCCATGCTTCCCTCTAGGATGATTCCCATTGTAGTATTTTTTATGGTTCAGTGATTGCAGTCAGGGGGGAACGATACTGCACACTTGTTGGCCCAGCAGAGATTTTGGAGTGGAAAGTATTACATGGTTCACACCAAAAGCACAATCAACCTGACTAAAGTTCCCTAGGGTGACCCTCCTCAATAAAACTTCCCCTTGCTCCTCTTGCCAAAATTGCAATTGTAGTTTTTGAGCAACTTGTGGCCTGATTCAACGGGTGGGGGGACGGTTAGGTTTAGGGCTCCCGGGGGGACTTAGGGTTAGGCTAGGGGGAGGGGGGTTAGGGTTAGGCACCCCCGGGGGGGACTTAGGTTTAGGCAGCGGGGAAGGGGGTGGTTAGGGTTAGGCACTTGGGGGGGAAGTTAGGGTTAGGCACCCCTAAGGAGGGTTAGGGGGGTTAGGTTAGGTTAGTAGATACTCACCTATCTGCGATCGGGATTTCCAGCGCTGTCGGGCTTCCGCTGCTTCAAACTCTGCTCATGTCGGGCTGCCTCTGACGGGAATCATTCCATATGAGATAAATGTTTGCTACAGGACTCTCTATCCTACAACTACTATACTACATAACCTAAACTTAGCTAACCGTGCATAGGCCAAATGTAATACGGTGACAGTTTAGAAAATATGAGAGTATAGCAGTAAACTCTCACACTTTTTAAACTGGGCCAATGTAATAGAGTCCGAGAACATGCAAACTCACATGTTTTTAGACTAAAAAAACCTCTCACGATTTAAACTCTCAGATGTTTTCTCATTTTGAAGATAAAACTCGACCAATGTGAGAACTCACTGCTAAACGCTCACATTTTCTAAACTTACTCTATTACATTGGTCACATGTTTTACAGATCTCCTCAGTATCACAAGTGAAATAATTAGCACCCTGTGTAGATCTTTTAAAATGTGTCAGCCAGTAATAGATACACCTAAGCACCAACTAGAAGTGGAAAACATGTACTGTTAGGGGTCCCTGAGGACTGAGTTTGGGAATCACTGCTATAGATCATCTATATTGTTCATTATTATTTTGTATTCCATACTCTATCTAGTGTATAATGAGAGCAATGTGTATATTTATGTACAGGGTCAGTTCTAGGTATTTCTGCAATGCCCGCTGACTTCCAGACCATGCTTGCTGACAAACTGGCTGCCCCCTCATCATTGCGGCCCCACCCCTGCTAAATAATGCAGATATTACTGGCATACAAAGGCAAATCACATCATCGGCTTCCCCCGGACTGCCTACTTGTATTCTATAAGTGGGCAGCTGTTGGGACTATGTGGATGGTGGTGTGGGATGGGGTGCGCCCAGAAATCCTGCTAAGGATATACTGTACTGTGGCAGTGACTCAGCTTAGGGCAGAATTGGACAGCTGCACGCAAGCAGCTTTGCAATTCCGTCCTTGCTAATATGCAAATGCAGTAGGAGGTGTATGACACCCCCTGCTGCCTTTGCAATCCCAGCACTGCGACTGAGGTCACAGGTTTGTATCGCTGTTGCGATGGTGAACAGCGCCGGGCAGAGGCGTTAAAAAATATTCTTGGATATGTTATTGTGTATGCCTAACAATGTTGTATCAAGTCTGTTTTTTTGGGAAAAAGCACCAACTTTTTTTGAGTACAAAAATACATATCAAATCTTTTGAATTTAAATTGGCCAAAAAAATAAACAATATAATGAAAACATTAAGGGCAAAACCCATTTATACACTTGGATTACACAGGTTTATACTTTAAAAAAGGAGGACAAAATATGTCAATTTTAAGAAATTTATTTGTAAAGTAAAATTAAATTTTGAACAAATCAAACTCCGGCAAGGTCCAAGGCCTGTATGATATCTCCAATGCTGTTTTGCGCATTGTCTAAAATTTCGTTGAGATTTTGCAGCTCATCCCGCAAAAAGGCAAAAAGCATCGGTGGACCTGTAGAGTAGAGAAGTGTAACATTTAATAATTGGTCAAAATATGTGGCACAAACATTGCTCAATTTCAGTTTAATTTGTGACCTTCAAAGTGTGTGGGACACAATGAAGTTGATGTATACCCCATAAAATTATTATTTTGATTCTAAAACATTTTGAGGCCTAGCAAATCCAAAATAAAATGGCAGGTATTTAGTGATAATGTCTAAATGTGTTTTTTTCGACAACCAAAAAAAAACAAATTCAAAATCAAATAGTATTTGTTTTGCCTAATTGAAAAAAAACTTGGCAAAACTCCACATAGACCAAACTTTGATTTTTCTTAGGCTTAGAAATTTTTAATTAAAAAATGTTTATGAACCGTAAACATTGAACGGAACAAAGGACAAACTACTATTTAGAGGATTCCACAGGGATTAATGTTGACCAGATAATGTTATTTTTAAATGTAATTTACTCCAAAAAAAACCATTTTACGATAATTTTGTAAAAAGGGATAATGGCTAAGTCATCTTAAAGCCAACAATCTAGACCGTTTTTAACAATAAATGTAACCGAAAATAGACAACCAAAAATGTTTAAGGGGAAAAATCACACAACACGCAACAAGGCCTTCATTTTTTGTAAAAATTTAAATTTCCCAAAATTTTGATTATATAAAACAAAAAGGAATAGGTAGACACAAACATGCTGTAAATATGAAGAAATTTCAAAACACAAAACAAAAATGAAAGTAAAAAATACCATAAATATGTTGCCGAGAAGATGGCTCCTCCTCCATCAGGGGTGGGTGGGCCATGAACTTTTCTGGGGGAGTGATGTTCCCCGAAGAGCCTGAGTGAGGAGGGGAATTTGGGGATGAGTGGGCAGGAGATGGAGGGCCACTTTTGGAATTGTGGCCCAGGGAAGGAGGGTTACTTGGGGAGTATGGGGGCAGGGAGGGAGAGATGGTTTGGGAAGAGGAGGGGCTAGGAGGGGAATTTTGGCCTGGATTGCATCCACGATGACATCTCCTGCTCCGTCTATGCTGCTGTCCTAAGAATCGAAAAATGACAAGTCCAAATTTTAGTTAAGCAATAACCCCAAAATTATCAAATTTAGAAAACCAAAAACAAACAAACAAACAAAAAAATAATGGAATGTATTTACCTCAAACTGAACAATAGGTACAACATACACTACTTTGATTTTTAATAAAAACTGAAAAAAAAAATAAATAAATAAAACGCAAATGCATACTTACTCTGGCGTATTTGCGCCCGCAGACTTAGCAATATCTGTGGCGAACGCCGGCGGAGGTCCGACCACCGGCGCTCAAGTTGTGCGATATTTTGCCGAAATCCCAGCGCACGCAGCCGGCGCTGGACCACTGCGTAAGCCTGCCTTTGGAGGATATTCTGAATAGGGGGATCAAAATGGCCCAGGCGCCTGTCCATTACTTCCACCAGCACCATCAGCTCCGCACGTGTAAATGCTGTGGCTCTCATGATGGCAATGGCAGGTTTTACAGTAAACAACAATTATAAATGGCTAACCAGAAAAATTATTGGCTAAAAAAAAAACAATTAAAAAAAAATGATTTCTATTGGACAAAGCATTATTCATGTGACCAAAAAACAACATTCATAATAGCAACTCGGATTGGCTCAAGCCCTTTATGTGCGAATGCAAATTTAACTATGCAAAATTACACAAACTAACATTCATAATGTTAAGTTTCTCAAGCATTTCACAACAACAAAACATTATTAACCAAAAAACCAGGTTTAAAACATTTTAGTTCAAAAAACGCAGAAAGACATCAGTATGACCTGAATGACATTTGAACAATAAAGTTTTTACACCAATTGAAAGGGATTAAGAAAAAAAAAAAAAACTTTAGAACACTAATTACATAATTGACAAGTAGATAGCAACAAGCTGATCGATAGCGCATGGAAACATGACGTGTGCATCAAGCGGCCACAACCATCAGAAGAAAATTAACATACAGCGACAGACAACGACTGACAACGATCGACTCGATCATTAGCTGCTATCACTCGTTAGCTAGAGGAGGTGCTTTGTTCATGTATGGGCGTCACTTTGGTTGCGATCGGCCGGCCGTACGATTGCTTTTTAAAGAGATTCTCGATCATTAGGCATGCGACCGAGCGGCCACAACGACCGCCTCTGAATGAGGTCCATAGTCCTTAGTCTGCCCTTTTCCACTTGTCCACATGTCCGTGGTTAAGTGGACATTGGGCACAACTGCATTTTTTAGGACACTGAGGACACTTTTTCTGACGTTTCTGTACAGTCTCAGGATACCGGACGCACGTCTAACACTAACATAGCAGTCAAGGCCTCAGTTATTTGTTTTGCTTCAGGATGACTGCTGTCGTACTTCATCCTCCTCGCTAAGGACTGTTGGAGGGTCAGTTGTTTAGTAAAAGTAGTGGTATTCCTACTTCCTCTCTGGGATGAAGAACGATTCCCAACAGCAGCAGCGGCAGCAGTAGGCGTAGAGAAATCCCGGATAGGAGAGTCAGTCATGCCAGTGACATGGCCTGCAGGACTACTTCCGATCCTGACTAAGGAGGAAATTGACGAGGAGGGAGTTGACGGTGTGGTTTGCAGGCACTTGGATACAACAGGAAAAAGGGATTTAGGTGTCCCTGGACTGCTTACGGTCTTAGCCAAAGTTTCTGAACTTTACAGTGACTTTTTATGAACGCGCTGCAGGTGACATATAAGGGAGGATGTTCCTAGGTGGTTAACGTCCCTACCCTTACTTATTCCTCCTTTACATATGGTACATATGGCAAGACAGTTGTTGTCCGAATTTGGATAGAAATATTGCCAGACCAAAGAGGTGGAATGTTTGGTCTTCTGCCCAGGAATGACAGTGATTGGCTTTTTCATCCCACGGACAACTGTCTCCCCCGGAGCCTGATTTAAACAAACCACATTACAATCAGAATCCTCCTCGCCAACCTCCTCATCAGCGCCAGCTACACCAGTTTCCTCATCCTGTTGTACTTCAACAGTGACATCTTCAATTTGCATATCAGCAAGTGGACTGTGGGTGCTCCTTCCAGCACTTGCAGAGGGTGTGCAAATGGTGGAAAGAGCCACCTCTTCCCGTCCAGTGTGGGGAAGGTCAGGCATCGCAACCGCCACCACACTTGGACTCTCCTTGGAGATTTGTGGTATCTTCTTAGAATGCACAGTTCTTCGCTGTGCTTTTGCCAGCTTAACTCATTTGATTTTTGTAGCGGGAGGAGGGCTTCCATCGTCATGTGAAGCTGAACCACTAGTCATGAACATAGGGAAAGACCTTAGCTGTTCCTTGCTACTCCGTGTCATAAATGGTATATTGGCAAGTTTACGTTTCTCCTCAGATGATTTAAATGCTTTTTTTTAAGGTCATTTTCCTGAACTTTGTCATTTGGGATATTATATGTCCTCTACTATGACATTGGGCATCGACCTTGGCAGACAACGTTGATGGCATGTTATCGTCTATGTCATGACTAGTGGCAGCATCTTCAGCACTAGGAGGAAGTGGTTCTTGATCTTTCCCTATTTTATTTTTATCGGACAAAGTTTTGTCCTCAATTTATGTTATATTGATATATACGTGCGACTAAGGTGCACACAAACACAGAAAAGAAGAATTTTAACTTTTTTTTGGAGTGCACTTTGGGGGTTACACCACCCTTTAACAGACTTATGACACAGACGCACACTTGGCGCTGCTCTTTTGTTGATGCATATACGGCTACATCGCACACAATTCACAACACAGAAAAGAATAATTTTTTTTTTTTTTTAAGTGCACTTTGGGGTTACACCTCCCTTTAAGAGATGAGCCAGCCGACCCTTTACTTATGACACAGGTGCATGCTTGGCGCTGCTCCTTTGTTGATGCACGTGCGGCTACAGCGCACACAATTCACAAACACAGAAATAAATGGTTTTTTTGCACTTGGGTGGAGCACCCCTGATGGACAGATCATCCCCTGGACATCACTACAGCACCCCTTTAGGACTACAGCCTTTATGGGACACTGCACAGCCAGCCCCTATAGACTTTTAGAGTGGACACAGCCCCTAAGGACAACTGACTGCACAACACAGTCCAGCCAGCCCCTATGGACAACAGCAGCACAACACAGCCCAGCCAGCCACTATGGACTTTGGAGGAGTGGACACAGCCCCTATGGACAACAGCAGCACAGCACAACACAGCCCAGTCCTAACTCCCACCATCCCTCTTCACTGTCCATAGCCGGAGTGAGAAATGGCACCAACGCGGGGACCTTTTATAGAATCCAAAACCCGCGAGATCCGGAAGGCGGAATGATGACGTTTTGCCTTGATTTCAGTTCCAAGTCAGGCGGGAAAACCCAAGCCGGACTCTGTTCCAGGCTCGGATCGGGGGAGGCACGGGGGGGTTCGGATTTCAGAAATCTGAACCCGCTCATCCCTAGTTTCTTCAGTGTTTTACTAAGATTTCAAATTGTATTTACTGTATCAAACAATAATTCTGACAAGTACTTTAGTCAAAATGAGTGTCTTATTCAGTTTCAATTATCTTGCAAGTAGTCGGGAAAGGTACAATTCAAGTCTTAGCATTCAGCAATACAAACAAGTTGTTATAGAGGGCCTGATTCACTACCGTATGCAGTTGCTTATACGCATTCATTCGGCCGATTGTTGCGTACTACGCATGCGAATGCATCACAGTTCTTGTGTGCAAACTAGTCATTGCTATCGGGACTGAGATCGCAGTGGTGACGGAGACCCATCGTAGCGCGATTGATAGTAAGTGCCGTTTGTGGGTGGTGACTGGGGGTGGTTGGGCAGACGTGCCAGTGAATTTTGCGGCGTTGCAGGGGTGTGCATAAATTATCCACGGCGATACCATATGCAGCCTGAGGCCTCATAGTGTCTGCCGAAGTAAGCAATTCCAGTAAGATCTGACCTGCCTAACTGTGCGCATAGGTCCGATGGTACTCGATTGTACCAATGTTTTTGCAGTCTTGCTAACTCTTACTGATGTGCGTGTAGGTGAATTGGGCATGAATTGTAGTGCTGCGACGGCATTGCCATGGATTAGCATACTATCGCAGTTGAACTGCATGCGTACACTATATTGCGATCCTTAGTGAAACAGGTCCAAAGTCATCTTCTGATACAAGAATCTTTAATTTTATTTCTATCCAATCATATTCTTCTTAACAGCTACTGTTTTAACTGGTCATTTCTTACATATCAGCCTTTTTGCTCAGATGTCTAACTTGTTACAGTACCTCTGATGCCGTTTGTCTCAAAAGTCACAAATCCCTTTTTTGTTGTACTATCTTAGCTAGTCTCTTAAACTTGGTACACATTAGATGATATGTGTACCCAGCATGGTAATGGGCCACCATATGGGGTGGCTGCAACCCATTAAATGATCTGGTGACCGACCGTCCCATATGTCGGAACCACCCACATCCTGTTCCATGTGATCGTCAGATTGAGCTGCATGTAGAGTTGACCTGACAATGCAACTGATGACCAAATGGGAGCACACGTGGCCCGACATAGAGGGTACACATTAGGCGATTTTGGCAATATATCGGATCGGCCGAAATATCGTCTGTGTACCCTGCATTACAGATAAGGTCATCCATAGTGCAGTCTGCAAGTAATCCCTTATCTGAGAAATAGAGCAATGTATCAAATTATCAAACATCTAAGTCAGAGGTTTTCAACCGCTGTGACGCGGCACAGTAGTGTGCCGCAGGCGGTTGTGAGGTGTGCCGCAGCGCTAGAGCCGCCGGTCACATTAAAGAGCTGCGGCCCGGGCAGCGCTGCCACTGAGCTCCTCTGGGAGGCTCAGGGGCACGCCCGGGCCGTGACCTGCCTGTACGCGACAGCGTGACATCACAGGTCACGCATGCCGCGTTGCCTGCCTGGCCTGCCTGCCGCCCCAACAGAGTCTCAGCCAGTCCTTTCCTCCCGCTCGCGGCCAGCCAGTCCTTCTCTCCTTCCCGCCTGCGACCAGGCAGTATTCCCACCTTCGCCAGCAGTTAGCCACCCCTTCACTAACTCCTGCCTGCGGCCAACCAGTACTACCCGCCCGCGACCAGCCACCCCTTCTCTCCCACCCGCCCGTGGCCAGCCAGTACATCTCTCCCTCCAGCGGCCAGGAAGCCCTTTCCTCCTAGCCGCCCGCTACCAGTCAGCCACTGCTGACAGCTCTGCACCTTGGGAACCTGCAGCCGATGACGGACAGGTAAGTCTAAAAAAATTTACATTTATTTTTGATGTGGTAGCCAGTATGATTTGATTTTGTGGAGAGCAATGTGTTGTTGTTTTTTTGTTTGTTTCTGGGGGGGTCCTTGTTATTTTTTTTTTCTGTGGTTGCCTATGTTATTTTTTTTCTGTGGGGGGTCTATTATTTTTTTTTCTGTGGGGGCCCATGTTATTTTTTTCTGTGGGGGCCTATGTTTTTTTTTTTCTGTGGGGGCCTATGTTATGTTTTTTCTGTGGGGGCCTATGTTTTTTTTTTTCTGTGGGGGCCTATGTTATGTTTTTTATGTGGGGGCCAATGTATGTGTGTGTTATATCTTTGGGGCCATTGTATGTGTGTTTTATTCCTGTGAAGGCCAATGCGTGTGTTTTTTTATGTGAGAGCCAATGTGTATGTTTTTGCATAGGTCGCGCACGCCGCATCGCCGGATGGTGTGCCTTGGCAATTTTAAAATCTTGCCTAGTGTGCCTCGAGTTGAAAAAGGTTAATCTAAGTGAAGATGCAACACTGAGTATATTGAACCATAAACACTCAAAATTGTTATTCTCATGCAAACAGTTTTCCAATTTCCTCTCACAGACTAAAGACACACTACATTGCTGTATAATACGTCTGTGCTATATAAATTAATGTAACTAATAATAATAATGGGTGTGGTATATTCTGTCGACATTCATAATGTCCACGTATTTGTAATGTCGAAATGTGGCATGTCAATATTGAACACATCGGCAGTCATCGCGTTGAATGTGATGAAATGTTGACAAAACGTCCCTGATGGTCTAGTGGTGATTTACTTGGTACATTGGGTATGGCAGCTCCAGCGGTGTCTTCTGGGTCCAGCAATGACATTAGGATGACAACCCTCCCCTAACTTCCCCTTCCGTAGCCTAATAACCTCCCCTTCCGTAGCCTAATAACCTCCCCTTCCGTAGCCTAATAACCTCCCCTTCCGTAGCCTAATAACCTCCCTTTCCGTAGCCTAATAACCTCCCCTTCCGTAGCCTAATAACCTCCCCTTCCGTAGCCTAATAACCTCCCCTTCCGTAGCCTAAACCAAATACTCCACTGCGGGCCATGCAGAATTTTAACATTGTGAACAGGCTGGCATTCTGCATATGCCGACATGTTCAATATTATGACTAAATACCAATAATAATATGTAAAGGTTCCCCCATGATGGAACCCCATTAGCAAAGTATAATTAAACTAATAAGTTCATCCAATTTTCACATTATGTTCCATATTTGTACTTCGTTATTGTTGTATGTAATTTAAACCCAATTCCCCTAAAATTGCCAATGAATGAATGTGACCAGCCTGACCACAACTTCTATAAAATTATAATGGTTGTGTTCTATAATTGTCCTTGGGCATTAAGTTTGTCTATTAGTAAATATACAGAGGTTGTGGGAAGCGCATAAAACAGCTGACACCTGACAGCTGCTTACATGTATTATGTTACATTTATTACTGTTCATTGCTGTTAGGTCTGACCCAGTTACTGCACATTAAACTGCTGATGGCTGAACTAATGCATAATTACATGTAATATTTATCTTACATGTATTCAAATTTGATGCCACATTAATAATGGGATGTCTGTCCATTATTTATAATACGTTGTCAGAGATGAAAAAAGGATGTTTGAAATTAGGTAAATTTTGACGTTAAAGTATTATGGAATGATTAAATAGATAAACCAAAATAGAACAAAGACTTTGCTAGCGTTAGTCATATTGCAGGTATCAATCTTTGTTTGTTGGGAGGCTCGCCACCTAGTAACAGCATGTGGGTATAAGCAGCAAGCCTCCCAATGGTCCGCTGCTGGTGGGGAAAGTTAAACTTTTGAATCACTTCCCTGCCAGCTGAATAGCAAAGCCACCTATTTGATTTTGCACAAGTGCAAACATGCTCGGTGATGCACGACACTTACATGCTTGTGTATAGCTGCTTTGCTAAGACCATTTTATCAGTGTAGGAAATTGATTAAGCTTTTCTCCTGCTAAAGTCATTATGGAAGTACTGTATGTGGATTACCCTTTTAGCCTTTTTACACAAGCAGACGATAGCTCTGCGAGATCTGACAGCTATGCTTGGGAAGATGCTGGCTCTCTCCCCAGGTTATTTTCATGTGTTTCTACTTTGGACCTCAGAAATTCCTTATCTCTTCAATTCACAGCCATTACAACTGGTCAGACATATTTCACATTTCCTATCCAGTAAATCAAGACATACAGGGTTTGACAGCTTCACAAATATGAATGGTCTC
This sequence comes from Taudactylus pleione, assembly GCA_031769625.1. NCBI lineage: Eukaryota > Metazoa > Chordata > Amphibia > Anura > Myobatrachidae > Taudactylus > Taudactylus pleione. The sequence continues at coordinate 8,849,571 of JAUIMM010000281.1, read as the reverse complement.
CATCAGAATCCTTCCTGCACATCAGAGTCTAAGGGGTCTATTTACTAAGCAGTGTTAGGAGAAGTGAAAAGTGATAAGGTGCCAGCCAATCAGCTCCGAACTGTCATTTTTCAAGCACAGCCAGTGAGATGGCAGTTAGGAGCTGATTGGCTGGCACCTTATCACTTTTTACTCTTCAGTTTTCACTTCTCCTAACACTGCTTGGTAAATAGACCCCTTAAACTGAAGGCAGCAAAAGTGGCTTTTCAGTCCTTGGTTCCCTCATCCATCTACAATGCTCTTTTTCTCCTTTGTCTGGACTGTACCATGGCGGTGTCCTTTAACAGAATGGGGTTACCCACTATGCAAGGAAGCATTAGATATGTGGCACTTGTCCATGCAGAGAGACCTTATTCTGTCAGCCATCCATCTCCGGGAGAGACAAACAAATTGGCTGTCCAGAAGGATTTTCTCTTTGGACAGAGTTTCTCTATAAGATGCCTTTCAGAAAATAGTATTAGCTCTTGGTGCCCCAGTGGTAGATCTCTTTGCCTCTCCTCTGAATGCCCAGACTCCTCTGTTTCCAGAGTCTGGACAAAGAGTGCCTGTAAGATGGATGCTTTGTTTTTCCCATGGATAAGTATTCCTTTCCCTTACACATTTCTTGGTTGATCATGGCGGCGCGTGCACACGCTGCGGCTGCTGTACTCACAGTTGGAGGTCGGGGAGGGTGCCGGCTGCTGCTGCTGCTCCTCCTTCTGTCCCATGTATGTCCCCAGGAGGGCTCCGGACGCGTCTGTTATTCCCGGTTGACATTGCTGGGGCTGCGGGAGTCTGGATCCATGTGGACTGGCTTGTTGGCGGGTCCTTTGGTGGGATCCTTCCTCTCAGTGGCCAGGTTTGATGACACTGCCGTCACTGAGTCTGCTGCGGTTGGCTGGCCAGGCCTCCCCTCTGCGGCCAGGGTTGATGACGCTGCCGGCGCTGAGGCTTCCACGATGGGTGGCTGGCGCCGTGAAGGCCTGGATGGCGCTGCTGCTGAAGGGGGTGATGACATCGCTGTCTCTGGAGAGGCAGGTAATCTGTCGGGCTACCAGGAGGAGCAGAGCTGGAGACACTGGAGACGGAGCGGAGGTCGTGGGGGTCGGCGGTGGAGGCAGGAGTGGCAGTGGAACCAGGGACTGTTCCAGAGACATCCTCGCAGGCAGAGGAGGCAAAAGAGGGGTAAGAGAGCTGGCATTCAGGTGAGACTTAGGTCTCACCCTTTCAATCCCTCTCTCCCTAGTTTATTTATGGCTAATGTCAGATCTCTCCACAATAAAATGGATGAGATTAGACTCAGACTGGGTTGTAATCAGCTTCTTAATAACTGTTCTTTATTAATACTGACTGAGTCCTGGCTGAGGAACAGTGATTTGGATGATCCTTTCCAGCTTCCAGAGAGAACTCTGTTCCGTGCTGATAGGACTTTGGTCCGGAAAAAAAAGGGGTGGTGGACTTTGCATTTATGTCCATGATAAATGGTGTACTAATGCTATCATGATAGAGTCCCAGTATACAGTCGATGTAGAATTTTTGCTACTTAAATGTAGGCCTTTTTATTTACCCCAGGAATTTTCTGTGGTTTTATTAGCAGCAGTATATATTCTGCCGCAGGCTAACGTTACTTTAGCTTTGGACATTTTGTTTAATGTTTTTTCAAAACAATTGTCATTGCATCAAGATTTTGTTTTTATTGTTGCCGGAGATTTCAATCAGGCTAATTTGAAGTTGGTTTTTCCAAAACTAATCCAGAATGTGGAGCTTCCAACGCACGGAGCTAATATATTAGATCATATTTATTCTAATGTCAAAAACGCGTATAAATCTGTTCTGTGTCCTCATATAGGGCAGTCCGATCACGTTTCTCTTTTTTTAGTGCCAAAGTACTATCCTCTGATTAGGCGATCTGGGGCAGTTATTAAGAATGTCACAGTTTGGCCTGAAGGGGCCTTACTGAAATTACAAGGTTGCTTGGATTGTACTGTCGAAGTTGGATTAGTGGCTGAGACGGAATCAGCGTAGAAATTAGCGTGCGCGACGCCATCTTGCGAATGACAGCTAGACTCCATTTTAGAAACAAGAATCTGCAAGACGCCATTTTGCGACCAGCGCCATTTTTAAGTTACGACTCACCAGCTAAGTACAGATGGCAATGTTTTTGATAATCTACCATGGGCAACTGGAAGAACAGCCCCTGAGAAAAAGCAAATAGAATAGACAATGCACCTGAATACTGTTAGTGTTTTACATACAAATTGGGAATCCCTGTATGTAGACAAGTATAGTTGTGGCAATTGTAATGTAACCCAGGCATTGATCTACACAATTGAATTTGTCTGAATCCTAAACAGGTTTTAGTCCCACACCCAGACAGAATGGCCCCAGCTTCACAACTTGGAGTAACAGATTTGCATTACAGTTTGAAACTGCAAATAAGGAATGAGATATGTGTGTGTGCGTGTGTGTGTGTATATATATATATATATATATATGTTATTGTTATTATATGTTATTCAATCAACATCGACAGCACGCCCCCTTTGGTGCGAGACCCGGAGCGACGGATACCCCGTCGCTAGCCGGGTCTCGCGCATGCGCATGACGGAGCTCCCTCCGTCGTGCACATGCGCAGTGGGGTAACATCGACCCGCTTGCGAGCATCCTGCGCTCGCGTGCGGGTCTGAATGACCCCCTGAGTCAGTATTCACTATTCATGTAGGAGCTCACATCGTTCGGAAGCCGCCTGTTTGTGTAGGAATAAAGGAAATATCATCACCCGATAATACATAGTAACATAAGTTTTGGGCAGAACAAAATGTGAGTTTCCATGATCAAACAATTTTATATTAATAAAATATATTTGCTAATTTGGTACCATTTGTATCAGTAATATGGTTTCTTTAGAATTGGTGTCTTTCTAAAGATTACTGAATGGGGGGACACTGTGATTGGACCGGCAGGGATTTCTAGGCGGGGGGGCGAAGGCAGTGGGCTTGTTAGGGAGGGAAGGGAGGATACACTGGGATGGGGGGTTGAAATGGTGGGAAACACTGGGCTGGAGAAGGGGGAGACACTAGGATGGGGGTGGTCAGTGAGATCAGGGTGGCCACTGGACTGGGGGAGAGGGGATGCACCGAGTTGGGGGAATAGGAGCACTAACTGGATTTGCTGCAGCAGTAGACAGCAAGCCTCATTTGCAGTCCCACAGCATCCATATCTCTGCTCCGGCTGCTGCTGGGATCTGCTCATGTGTCTTGAAGAAGAGGCTGCCTGGGAGAGTGGGGATGCGGCGGTTTGATGGGTTGAGACTGGTGTTGTTTTGCCCAGTCTTCAAATTTCAGCAGCCAGCATCAGTGAGAAGACCTGTGAGGACTGTGGGCGGAGACTCCCTCCGGCTCTCTGGCTCGATCAATGCACCGCCCCCTGAGTGAAACAGTTGACAGCTGTCTCCCCAGACATAAGCCTCACCTCCAATTGCCGTCAGACTTAAGCCTTGCTCCCGGCGACATCAGTCTCCAGGAAGGCAGGGAGAGGGCTGGATAGGTAGTGAGGCAGCCCGCGTCACTGCCAGGGGGATGGCTTCACGGCAGGCACAATTGTGTCCCATCCGTGGATGTATTGTAATGTAATCCCATTCCATAAGGAAGACTCAGCTCTGAGGTCAGCATGAGTCAGACTTTAGTTAATCTAGCACCCTCTAAACTTTACGGCGCCTGCAGCTTGCGCTCCACCTGAAACGCCCTCCCTACGCCCATGGGTACATGTACCTTGGTGACTAGTGGCAAGGGGCTGGGGGGCAAACACAGGCATGTGACCTTGGCCTTTATACCAACAAATGAAAAATTAGTGTAACAAAAATTTTGCAGTAATGATTTATGTAATGTGGCCATGGTTTAAGTAACCATTGAAATATCTAAAAAATTGTTACGTCAAAGAGCTATAAACAAATACATATCCATCAAGCACCAACTGACAAAGCAGAGACTATACTAGTGTCCTCTTTTTGGCATAGAAAGCATTTCAGTGACCTCTATACAATAAACACATTTAAAATCAAACTCCAAATCAGACCACCTCTCCTGGCTCATTAAAAATCATATGCCAGATCTAACCCCCAATTTCATCCACCCAAACCTCCATTAAATATCTTACCCTAGATATGACCCATACACACCTGATTAATAACTATACTTCAGATTTGATCCCCCTTCACCCTTATATTTGACACTCCCCGAACACACAATTCCCTTATTAAAAATAATACCCTAGATTTGTCCCTGTTCCTCTCTGTGCACGCCTGCATGCACACACAGACAAATAAAAATAGGCCACAGATCTGATCCCCTCTCTCATAAAAAAAACAATCTGCCTCCCTCGTTTAAAATATTACCCCAAGTTTGGCAACACCTTAATAAAAATGATACCCCAAATCTGTGTCTCATCCATCCCTCATTGCAAATGATGCCCCAGACCTGAAAAATGCTCCCCCAGCTTAATAAATGAGACCTCAGATCACCCAGCTGACATCAGCCCCTCGTCGTCTCTTCCTGTTGACTTCTGAACGCTGATTGTTGGATAGCCAGCCACCAATCACTGCGGGAAGACATCTTACCATCATCACCACTGAAAAGATAAAGGCATAATTCTAGTTATGCAGGAAACCACAGATTTTTAACTCATATGTTCACCTGTGGTTGTGCAGAGGATACCACTGCGCTGGAGTGCCTATGTGCTGCTCGGGACACTTGTGAGTCCTTGCATATCTGAGCTTTCTACCTGCTGTGAAAGGGTAGGAGCAGACTATCACCCCACCAGGTCATGTGGGAGGAAGGGGTCAGCAGCTGAGGTCGGGGCTGATTGGTGGTGCATGGTGTTTTAGCTAATATAATGACAATACTCAAAGTATAATTTATAAGTCATAAATAGAACAAAGAATCAATAACAAAAACCTAATACTTCCCGCCATTCACCTTATAATGTTAATAGGACATCTCTGACTTCCCCACATTCACCTTATAATGTCTATAGGACACCCCACTCCACCTCTATGCCTTTCATATGGCAACAATGAGGAGGGAGTGCTGCAGATGGGTAGAGCACACACCTTATGCTTTGAGTTCCTACTATTCATTACACATTGAAGCCGTCCTGAAGGACAGCCCTCCTGCTGCAGCTGCCTGTGGGACTAGAAGGAGGTCAAAGGTCCCCCCCTACTGCCACTTTCCATGTTACACAGCAAAGGGTATGCCGGAAAGTTTCTTCTGTCTGTCTTTTAGGCACCAGACCTGGGGGGCAGATGGCACCTTGCCCCCCAGCCCACCTCTGCTGACGGCACAGGTGGGACACCAACCAGTGGGGAGAAGCCACAGTTCAAATGAAGGGTGATGATCAATCATCACCACCTTTGCGGTGTCGAGGTGACACAACAGTGTTTGTGTTGTCTCACTGGCCCAAGTGCACCGTATACAGGGAGCCGGAGACAGGGTTGTGGAAGTATTCACTGTCTTCAGGCCTCTTAGGCTTTTGGGTGAGGAGTCTAATTCCCTGAATTTAAATAGAATACATTTTGGAGTGTAACTATGTGAGTGCAGAACATGTATGATTTTCTTATTTAAATGGGGTGGTCGCATAAACTGCAGATACTGTAGTTGAGTGCCATGGATTAAAGCCTATTGTTTACAATAAAATTTTGTGGTCACATTTTCTCTTGCACCCCATTTATCATATGTAAGTGTTAGGATTTGCGCTTAGCAAATCATCTTGGTGGCAGTTACTAGTCATAGTTGTTACTGGAATACTGCATCATGTCCTGTCCTTGTTCTGGCTTTTTGCAGGTAGCTGGAAATCCTGGGTCTCATTCAGACCCGGTCGCAAGTGCTGTTGCGCTCGCAACCGGATCGATGGTCCCCACAGAGCATGCGCACGACGGAGCCGGCTCCGTCGTGTGCATGCGCGAGACCTGGCTAGCGACGGGCGCTCTGTCGTGGCAGACGGGGCGAGCTGTCGATGTTGAGTGACAGCTCGCCCCATTTGCCGGGCGGGCCGGGGGCATGCCCGGCCAAACAGAGGCGTTCCAGTCGGAACGCTTGCCATTTGGGGGCGGCCCCACTGACATCATTAATGATGTCAGTGGGGAACTTCCTGCTCAAACAGAGCAGGAAGTTCCCTGGGGCTTACGAGTGCCCAGACCCAAACTTAGGGTCTGGTCGTAAGCCCCGATGGTCTCGATGGTGATGACCACCACAACCATCACCCTGATCACAAGCTAAGCTGTGGGTGGTATCAGCCTGCCTGGCAGTGGTGTCAGTCTGCTTCCAGCCTGTGTTCCTGTTGTGCCAGAGTTCACCTGTCTGCCATATTGCTCCAGACACACCTCAGCCTGTATCTCATCTCGGGTCTCAAGCCACATCTCGGCTGTCATAGCCGCACCACGGACCACAAGGCCGCATCACAGCCTGAATATCATCTCGGCTGTTATAGCCGCACCACGGCCCGCAAGGCCGCATCATAGCCTGCATCTCATCTTGGCTGTCATAGTTAAGGTTCCACTTACACCCCGGCCCTCAAGGCCACTCCTTGAACTTTGTTACTTCAGTCACTAGTCCTTGTCTGCATTTTGTTTGTCTAGTTCTTGTATGTATCTTGCCTGTTTTGATACCGTTTAAACATTATCGATATTAGAGAGAGATGTGATTGCACAGACCAGATTGCCCATACCTCCCATCCCAATATAAAATAACTTTGTCACACAGAAACAGTTTGCGGTTCCAACACACACAAAGGTATTATATTGTAAAAAGGGTATAATCAGCCTTAGTCTATACAATGCAGCTATATACAGGATAAAGACAAAGATACCATTACCAATACTTTGCCATGCGGTCTGGATCCTAGACTAACAGCTGTCCATCAGGATTGCTGCGTGTTTCTTTAGGGTCAAGCAGAGAAAAAGGAAGGAAGGGGGTTAGGATCCAGACTGCATAGGAATTTATATGTGTACAATTTCCTTTGAACATAAGCTGAATACTCAGAGGGGCTCCCTATTGGCCCTTTATTACTGAGTCACAATGGTTGTTGCGAATTCATTTGTTAGTAGATGGTTGACGTCACTGGAGGTTGGGAACGCCTCCGTCAGGGAGGCACGCCCCCGGCACGCCCACCAAAGGGGGCGTGCTGTCAATCAACATCGACAGCTCGCCCCCTTTGATCAGACACAACGAGCGAAGGAAAGTCCTTCGCTCGTCGCGTCTGGCGCATGCGCACGACGGAGCTCCCGCCGTCGTGCGCATGCGCAGTGCACAACATCGACCCACTTGCGAGCGGACAGCCGCTTGCGAGTGGGTCTGAATCAGGCCCTGTGTTAGAAAATCCCTTTGTACTACCCTTGGCATGCAAATCTACAGGGGAGGTGTACAGTGATTTTTACAGTATAGAGTATAATTCTTGGCGGGTCTTCATAACTCGATAGTGATCCCTTCCATATTCATTCTGTTGGTTTCATATTCCTGTTGAGACAGAGGGAAATCGGTAGATACTACTCATGACCCATTTATCTTATTCCTAAGCCCAGATATCATATAACTGCTATTTAACATGTAACATTCACTGTATACCTTTAAAACACAAACTTCTATGTTTGGAACATTTATTGTGTAAGTGGGTGAATATTTGTATGAGAGGAAAGAGGTGTTTATGTACTAAATAGCATTGTGCGTATCTCAGTCAGTTTAGGGTTAAATGGGAAATAAGTTTATTTTAAGGAAAGGCTGCTGTCCGTCGGGGTAAGGTTTCTGATAATAATACTTAAAAGCTGGCTATGCGATTGAAACGCAAAACAGTATTTAAACAGTATTTCTGTACTAACTTTGTTATGTGTTTATGTAATGTAAAATGGCGCCTAACCGTTGTGAGCACAGAAGCATGGCTCGCCATTCACAATATGGCGAGTTGCGGGGGCATGGGATGCGTGTGCATGTATAGCGAGCATGTACAATTCGCGCGTGCGCAAGTGCGTGCGCGAATGCGGCGGGAGCGTGTGTTCGCATAAAATGGCCGTGGACGATCAAATCGTCCAATGGATGTCGTGTTGCGATTCGTGCGCAATTAAGCGATCGCAACCAATTTATACGGTTTCGACACCTGTCCAGTCCTTGTTTGTTTTCTGTCAGTCTTGTCATAGTCCATTCTTGTCTAGTCTAGTCTAGTCTTGTCTGTTATCCTGCAGTATCACAGTCCTGGTCATTCCTGCTGTGCAGCCCACTTAGTTTGTCCTCTCTCTTCTTGCCTGACTACCTAGCTGCACCATTGTCCCTAGACATCCCTGACTCCTATCATCTGCCGCTGCTAAAAAAATAAATTTCAACCTCCCCCCCCCAGCACAGCCTCAGCATCAAGCAGCATCAATGGTTTGGTTTTGGCAGAGGAGGGCCAGCCCAGACACTCACTGGTGCAGGTAGTGGTACCCGAAAACAACTGTCTGTGACACAGTGACCGCGTCTGTCAGTTACTGTGTCACTCCCCCACCATGCGGCGTTTGCATTCACTATGCCATGTCACCTCAATGGGGGCGCGGCTGTTGTTAAGGGCGGGCACTGGACTGGTGTGGGGCTGTGCTGCATGACCTCTGATGTCACAGTCACGCCCAGCCACTCAGCCACAGCCTGCCAAGTGCTCAGGGCTGCCTGGCCGAAGTGCAAACCCGAAATTCTGGGATTGGAAGCTCCAATTCTGGGATTCAAATCCCGGCATTTTTGGGCCAAAATACCGGAATCCCAGGATTGGCCTTCCTATGCAGACTCTACATCTGCTCAGTTGCGCCAAATAACCCTGCACGGCACATTAAGTCTCATCCTACTGGCTTATGCCAAGCATCTTTTTCACATAAAAATGCATCTTAGTCCAATCAGACAAAACCACGTCAGGAGACTGTGCTGATTAATGTGATATGCGACACATGTATATCTGTGTGTGTCTGAATCTGCATACAAAGCACAATAGAACTTGGCATGAAATAAAGCCACGTCCGCTGCATTGTAGCACTGCGTATACAGATTCAGGCTCAGTCGCACATAGATGTACAAGTGTTGCATAACAAATTAATTAGTGCTGCCTCGTGAAGCGGTTTGCCACATCTGATTCCATCAAATTGCGACTGAGATGCATTTTTGTATGAAAAATGAGCAAAAAAAATGTTTGGCACAAGCCAAGTTGCACAGGACCCGGCGCGCCGCAAAGTGCTGTTTGCCGCAACTGCAGGAAAATATATGAGGTCACATATATAGATCCTTTTTTTATTATCTCTAGCTGCCTAAGATGCATTAGCGAGCTTGCTTTCCAGCTCTCAGAAGCTTGCCTCCTTATTATAATAATGTAATTTCTATAGCTCTTTTCTACCAATAAGACTCAAAGTGCTTTACATTTGCGTTTAAAAAATACAAAGTACAAAATTAGTTTAGCATAATGGAGAACTAAGCATCCTGGTTGCATATTTTTTAGGAATTAAAGTGGCATTAGAGAAATGAGTAAACAGGTGAGTCTTGAGTCTGTTTTTGAAGTTTTCTAGAGCGGAGGCCTCTCGACCTGTGTGAGGAAGCGAGTTCCATAGAGTCAGAGCCGCAGAACGAAAAGATCGACCCCAAATGAAATTAGGGAGATTATAGGTGCTGTTAATAGTCCTTCATTAACAGATTACACTAATCGAGTGGGGCAGTAAGGAATCTAGCCTTCGCAGCTCATTGGTTAGAATTCACTTTGATTGATATATCTGACCCATGTCTAACTCAGACACCACAAAGGTTTCACATGATATTAAATGGCCACACAAAAACTTATCTAATGGATAACTCCATTGTAGAATGTGATATTGTCAGAGACGATGGAGATCATAACCTTTGTATAGTCTCTTGTCTTTCTATGTACCTGTGTCTCACTGCTTCTTTTAGGCCACATATTAGTCAATTATTCATTATTGTAGCTACAGACTAGCTAGACCCAGGGGCCTAACTATGTATTTGAAGGCCCCATAGCAATAGTTTTAAGGGCCCCTATCTACCACCAAATGGTGAATAATGTATATAACAAATGTAACTTTGACTAGGAAGATGGGTGTCCCTCAGCTCTGGGCCCTATATCAGCTGCACCCCTTACACCTATGGTAGTTATGCCCATGGCTAGACCCCCATCTACTATCCGAGGCTGGATTGTCTCAGCCATGAGCGGTGCTAGTATTTTTCTTTTTGAGGTCATTCTCGTCTACTAAGGCTGTTTCGAAGGGCCTGGCTATCCATACCATTATGCATGAAGTCCATTGGTCATTTACCAGAATTTTTACCAAAGCTTTGTTGGAGGTTTTCTGTTTTAGATAAGATCAAATTCCTCTGCACAACCACCAGATATGTGGCACTCTGCCCACCTGCTGTTGCAAGCCTCCTGATCAACAAACTGCAGTTTGCAGGAATCTATTAATAGGATTCCCACTTAGCAATAACTCCCAGTCCTACCTGCAATGCTCAGTTGCTATTACTGATGGTTGTTTGGCTGTGGAACCTTGGTTATAGTACTTTTACGTTCTTGCCTTTCATTTAGACCATCTAATAGATCCATCAGCAATCACTTGGGGCAAGTCCCCGTTGCAGATGATTGTTTACTAATATCTGCAATGTATGGTGGGGTTCACCGATTGCCAATTTCGACCAAAAAGTGATCAGAATTGGTAAATTAGCTTGGATTTCACTGACCAATCAGGGCTGTAGATTGGAGTGTATGGTAAAGATCAGCCAATTTTCCAAACGTTACTAGTAAAAAGATGAGCCCTTCATAATTGGCAGATCTGCTATTTGCTGAAAATGATCTGCAATCACTGAAAGCTGTCTGTAATGTATGGGTGCAGATTGGTGAGTTGGAGAAAAAAAAGCAGAATTGTTGAATCTTTTTTTTTCTGATTGCGGATGTACAGTATGAGCCCCCTAAGGCACAGAAACTGGTCCAGAAGTACATTAAGTCTCACACTAACCTATCATTCAAAGTCCTGTAATAAAGCAAGATGAAATTATGTTACAAGTTTTTCCTATACATTCAGAGCTCCTTGTTTAAACATAGAAACATAGGGCCAAATGTAATAGGGTGAGAATTTAGCAGTAAACTCTCGCACTTCTTAAACTCGGCCAATGTAATAGAGTCCGAGAACATGCAAACTTCCATGTTTATAGACTCAAAAAAACTCTCACGATTTAAACCCTCATCCAGATATTTTCCCATTTTGAAGATAAAACTCTACCAATGTCAGAGATTACTGCTAAACTCTCAAATTTTCTAAACTCTCACCCTATTACATTTGGCCCATAGAATTTGACGGCAGATAAGAACCACTTGGCCCATCTAGTCTGCCCTTTTTTTTTTTTTTTTAACCTTTTGGTAATATAGAAACATAGAATTTGACGGCAGATAGGAACCACTTGGTCCATCTAGTAGATAGTTTATACCATACAAAAAGTAGTTTATTGTACCTTTCTGGTTTTATTTTCTTGGTGCTATGTATTTAAGTTATATTGGCGTTAGTATCTTCTTTGTCAATAAACGTACTTTTCCTGCATCATTGGATGTGACCGCCGTCCACTCCCGTGTGCGCACTTGTGCTTTTCAGGTAGTCATTGAAAAGTTTAATTTCCCTGATGGCATTGGACGATCAGGAGGCTTGCTACCTACCTATACCTACCTGCTGTTGCTAGGTGGCAATCCTATTCCCTAGAAAAGTGGCTCTGTAATGTGGTCCTTGGGAACTCAAACCGTTTATGTTTTACAGGTCACCTAGCAAGTGCACAGGTGCATTCACTGCTCACTGACACATATTAAAATTTCCACAGATGGAATGAATTATTTCACTTGAGGAGACCTGGAAACCATGAACTGTTTGGGGTCCTGAGGACAAAGTTTGAGAACCTATGCTCTAGATTAGAACAAATAAAGTTTGCAGATCATAGATTCCATAGTTAATTTAAGGTAATGGGAGGAATATCTAGAAGTTGTTGCATTATGGCAGGGATGGAGAATCTCCTTCAGACCCTCAGAATCATTTGGTCTGGCCCTCTGAGTTTTTTTCTACTAGCCTAGAATGGCACACTGCAACTAGAATCTATGCAACAGTTCCACCTAGAGTGTCATTAGGACTCTTCAGATGGTCACACTGCTGTCCTTACAGCTCCTGAGGATGCTCCAGGCAATGCTGTAATCACTGGCTATTGTGGCCACGCCCCCATTTGTCATCACGCGAAGGGGGCGTGGCCTGCACCGAGCCCACAAATACTGTTATATATATATTAAAATGGCCCTCGGCAGAAAAAAGGTTCCCCACCCCTGCATTATGGTAACAATTAAGTACAATTTGTTTCTAAAACCAACATAACTGTTCTAGTACATTTATTATGTTATGTTAATTTTATATCACTATCTAATCTAACCTATAGTTGTAACAGCTGAGAAATGGCTCTTCTTTAAACTATACTTAGGGCAAACTGTGTGGCTGAAGGAAAACTGCATATTTTACAAAGTGAGAGAAGAGATTTTGTAACAACAAATAGTAAAGGAAAAAGTTGGTAAATAAGGACAAAGGTAATGAAAAGGATCAAATATAATTATACACTTGGACAATTATAACTTTTGTTCACAGGCGTTACAAGTGACACAATGGCATTTTAAAGCATTTGCTGTAAAAAGGAAGATAATTTTTTGTCTTTTCACCTTTAATAATGTTATTTAATATTTCATTTACCATCTGGTTGCTAGAATGTTTTCACATAAATGTTCTACCACACAACAGATTTTTAAGCAGTATTAAAAAAAAACTATTATTATTGTCATATTAGGTTTAATTTGGTTTACAGTACCTTGTTTCTTGTTATGTTAATTTCCATTTGCAATGACAGATTTCATTACATACAGTAGAGTAGAGGTTTGCAATTTATAGGTCGAAATTGTACACATTGGCCATCATGGGGCCCATTTATCGATAACCATTTTTACATTGCGATCTGGGCACGATATTAGCGCCCAAAGTCACATTGCAGGATGCGCTTTATACTGCCCATGTGTATTAAATAGCACATGCAGGGACAGGGGCACCGTAAGGAGCCCGTCTCTGCGATGTGTTTAGAGTGAGCGGTCTTTTATCTCCTGTGCTGGGACTTCTGTGAATGCATGGTCCACTGACTACGCATGCGCAACGACCATTGCCGCGGAGGGTGCCAAAGGAACCCTCACCCGGTAAATTTTACAAAGTGTAGCTCTCAGACTACAGCAGCACAATGCCATCTTCAGATGACGTAAGCTGAGAGGGTGAAACTGCAGGATGCTTCAAATTTAGGAACTTCGTAAATCTGACATCATCGCACCCCCCCATAGAAACCTATGGGGGCTGCTGTCAGAAATGTAGGGACCGCAACAAACATTGTAGCTATCTGCTGCGGTTGCTCTTTCATACATTGGGGTGATACAACATTTTTGTGGATATCCCACGAAAACACCCGTTAAACCACGAATATTAAATAACTAGGTCCCAAAGTTATTTAAGATTAGGGATTCCAAAACTGCATCTTTGGTCCTGGAAATAAGCAGGATGATAAACATTAAGGGGCAGCCACAGTTGTACGCAAGATTTTCTTTGTGCTCTTGTGTGAAATGTTTACATGGACATTGCACATTACTTTATCTATGCGCGTTCCTGATTTGAGCACAATCCAATTGAACTGATCTATCAGAGAGGTAGCTCCAACTTGCACCCACTCCATGTCATACATATCATCAAATTAAGCTGGGAATCATATAATTATTTAAGAATTCCACCACCTAAGATAAAATGTCTGTTACCTGATACATTTCTCAATGATTTTCCTTTTATTAAGAAATTTAAAGAGGACAATTAAATTGTGGTCTGCTCAGTGGGCCTGATTCAGACCCGGTCACAAGCGCTGAGTGCTCGCAACCGGGTGGATGGTGGCCCACAGCGCATGCGCGAGACCTGGCTAGCTGCAATCCGTCGCTCCGGGTCTCGCACCAAAGGGGGCGAGCTGTCGATGTTGAGTGACAGCTCGCCCCCTTTGGTGGGCGGGCCGGGGGGTTGCTGCCCAAACGGAGGCGTTCCCGAGGGAACGCTTGCCATTTGGGGGCGGCCCCACTGACATCACGAGTGATGTCAGTGGAGAGCTTCCGGCTCTGTTAGAGCCAAAAGCTCTCTGGGGCTTGCGGTGAACGAGACCCTACCACAAGGGTCTCGTCGCAAGCCGATGGTCGCGATGGTCTTGACCATCGCGACCATCATCATGGCCGCTCGCTATAGCTGTGGGTGGTCACCCACAGCTATGCAAGTGGCCAAGAGGTCGCTCCAAAAAAAAAAAAAGCCTGGCCCTGATTCGGAGCGAGCGGCTCTGAATCAGGCCCTGTGTGCGGTGCTGTGTTTTCAGTTGGCCATGATGGGAGGTCTGATCTTACAGGATATTTTAAATTAAAGTAGTGAGTAATAGTTGTGAATGTACTGGCACTGTATGCGATGCAAGAATTTTTTTGTGAACTGGAAGATGCACGATTTATATCCATTATGATAAACCATTCCAATGATAAGGCCATAGAGTTATTGTCCTTGTTCGCTAGTTTGTGCCATGTATAGGTATTCTGGTAATAATGATACACTTTTGTAATCTTTGGGGAGAAACTTCTGTCCAATTTCAGGTGTCTGATTATTGAAGTTCTGTACAAATACAAGCTAACAGATACAATAATAGATAATACCAACACCAACTTTGAAGGAGTCAACCTCAGGGGGAAAACACAATGTTTTTGTAAAACTAAAATCCCATTTGAAAAGGATCATTTATGGAATGGGGTGTGTTTACATTTTGCACAACAGTATTGAAAATGCGAGTGATGTGTTACCAGTTGATGTAGAAACAATTGTATGCATGATATGCCTTGAATATATACTACATGAGTTTTGCGATTTTGCTGATGTACAGTAAAAATATATTTTACAGCATTGAAGAACTAGGTATCTGTCATCTCCAGCAATTGACAGGACAGTTTATATGTATTATGCTTGAAATCTTATTTCTTTTCCCAACCAACTTGTCCCAAGTTCTTGAAAAATGTCTTTGCATCCAACACTTCCATGTTGTGGCTTCTGTTCCAACAGTGCCAGCTCAAAGTGTTTGCTTTAAACAAATAGAGAATGAGAAAATGACAGCTACAGAGCTATTAGACATTCACAAAAAACTTTTTGAAACCATTTGTGACAGAAAAGAAGAAAATGTTCTGCCCACAGAAACACACTCACTTCTATAAGTGTTGCACGATGAGGGGGACTTAACCGAACAGTGTTTTCATAGACAGTGTGATAAGTTTTACCATGCCTGCGTACTACTGTATACTGAAAAGTGGGTAGCTCAAAATCCTTCAGTTTGGGGATGGTTACTGTTATGGCAGGGGAAGCCCACGCTGTGTGTTCCCTGCTATAGCATTATAATGTACCTCTAGTTCGGCCTGGTGTTGGTTATAGGTAAATAGAGGGAACCCCATGCTGTTTTTCCCCCAATTTGCCATACCAGTCCAGACTGAGAGGTCCGCTGCTGGTTATTGATGTGTGGGGAGACCCCAAAGATTTTTTTATTTTTAACTATTCCTATGCTTTTACACCTAACGACGCCTGCACAGATCATAATGATCTGTAACCAGACCCCCAGCTTTTTGTCCCATCCTCTGTCTGTGTCTCTGCTCTCCCTAGGGGGTAAATTTACCAAGAATCACTCTGGCCCATTTTTGTCCAAGATTAAACACTGGTAGGAACGATCATACATGGAGGTTTATTTCTTAAAGAAAATATGAAATTTACTAAGGTCCTGTGTTTGACAGGATCATGTTTTCTGATGGTGTATGTGATCGTTCCTACTCGTGTTTCCTGCCCGTGCTTCCCTCCCAAACAAGCAGTCTGCACATATCCGTGCAGTAAAAAAAAATAAAAAAAAATTACGGTACACACACAACCGTAGAAAGTATAATTTTATTACACACTAAACACACACATACCTTGTCCCCGGTGATCGGCACCCTTGTCCAGTAGAAATTCCTGGTTATCCCTAAAAAAGAAGTACATTTTTTACAGTAGGGGTACCTGTGAAAAACTGCCTGCTGGCACTTGTAGTTCCTCAAGTGCCAAAGGGCAGACACGCTGGCACCTGTTGTCCCACTGTAAAAAACAATAGTATACATCTATTATCAACACTATTACCCCTGCACCCACTGGCCAGGGATGCAGGGCTGACTAGTTTGGGGTGTTAATTCTTTGGCCAGGGGACTCAGTGAAAGCGACCTCAGGCTGTGGCATTACACTCCTGGCTAGTTTGAGTCTGGTGCTGGATTTAAAAATATGGGGACCCCCACGCCTAAAGCCAGGACTGGTTCATAAAATACTGGGGGACCCCTACACAGTTTGTCACCCGTATTTTTAGAACAAGGATTGGCTACTGGAGCCCGGGGCTGGTTATGTTTTTAGGGACAGGGAGGGGAACCCCATGTCATTTTTTTTTTTAAATTAACCCTTTATTTTCATTACAGGCATGAACATACACGGATCACACTGATCTGTGTATGTTTCTGCAAGATATGCTGCTCAGGAGGGGGTCTATTTATTTTTTAACCGTGTTTGCTTCAATTACACCCATGATTATAATCATGTTTCTTGGTAAATTCCTGTGTTGTATTACTGTCTATGGAAAGTACTGCCATGTTCAGATGATGGTGTATTCATTTTTATTTGTTTTTACGGGTGCGTTTTAAGCTCTGATTCGGTCAGGTTCACCTGATTACAGAAAAAAACACCCGTTTTTGTCATAGTAAATTCCAGTGTTTGAAAAAATGGCAAAATACTTCCGTGATTGCAATTTCGGACAGACACGGAGCTTAGTAAATGAACCCCTATGTGTCTGTCACTATCTTTGTGTTAGTATTTCTGTCACCTGTTTCCCTGCATGGATACCTGTCTCTCTGTACCCCTATGTGTATGTCTCCCCATCCCATATGTTACCCTCCTTTTTCTCCCATCTGTTGCCACAAATGAAATTATGCTGGCCCCCATTTTCAAGTACCCCAAACTTGCTGGGATAAGTTATTTTCTACCAAAAAAAATCCAGAATACTATTCTGCACCACTTATACAAAAATGCTATTTAGCAGCTATTGAGCCCGTTTAAAAACACCAAATACCTTCAGCAAGCCAAATCAGGGGCTACCATAGTGAACCTCCATGTCAGAGCATCTTTTGGGGGGTGTCAGGCTGATTTACACATATCTGACAGTACTTTCCGCTTGTTTAAGTTTTGCCGGGTCTCGTTTTTGCCTACTTTCAAATTGAATACGGAGATAAGCGGGCACGCGCGTGATACTTTTCCACCTGCAAAACATGCGATGCAGGCAAAAAGTCCGGGAGGCGAAAAAGTATCGCGGGTCCGCTCAAATTGGATACGGCTCTAAAATACATTAGGAGGTAAATTTGCTAAGAGTAGAGTTTGGGTGAGTTTGCAATCTCTCAAGAGTTTAGGCATGTTTTTCATCTTGCAAATTTACTAAAGACAAACTCAAATGAGTTTGGAAGTGAGTTCTCTCTTTTCACTGTTAAAACTCATGTGAGATTGCATATTCGAAAAAACTCACCATCGGCCAAATTAGGAAGTACTTTACATGAAAAAGATGCAACTCGCAAAGTTACTAAATATAAAGTTTCCAATCTCATGTGAGATTGTAGCAAACTCACTGTGAAATTGAAGTTTTAAACACTCACCTCCTGAGCTGCGAGTTTAGCAGAAACATACACAGATCAGTGTGATTTGTGTATGTTGCTGCCTGTATACCTTATATCAAGTGTTTTTATAAAAAAAAATTACATCGGGTCCTCCCCCAAAAGCCTAACCAGCCCCGGACTTGCCAGCCAGTCCTGGTTCCTAAAATTACGAGTAGGGTTCCACCATAATTTAGGTACCAGCACCAGGCTGCTGGGCCAGTCCTGGTATTAATTATAGGAGGGAAAAATATGCGTAGGGGTCCCCCTATAATTAAGACCAGCACTGGACCCAAAACAACTGGGGTGTAATGCCACAGCCTGGAGACCCTATTACCGGGTCTCCAGGGCCAAAGCATTCTCACCCCAAGTCACTCAGGCCAAGCCGGGGATCTCAGGGGAGGTGGGGACCCCCCCATAAATGGGTGCCCCCTCTTCCAAAACCCTAGGCTTGGTCTGAAGCCCGGGGCTCTTCCCCGCACCCCTTTGCTTTGGGTACGGGGGTAATAAAGTGTAAAATCAAAATAAACTATTGTATTTTACAGTGGAACTACAAGTGCCAGCAGGCAACCAGCACCCGTACCTCCACTGTAAAATAAATAGTTAAATAAAGACAGTACACACACACCGTATACAGTAAAAGTTTAATACACACATACCTCACTCACACATGCTTATCTGCTGCCAGATGTTCCCATGAAGAAATCCGTGAGGAATGACCTGCAAAAAACATCCTATACAAACCGAGTACCCAATCCATATTCTTACCATTAGCGGTGTATGTGTGTGATCACCTACACCGCTAACCAGCTCCCGACTGTTCAGTGAGAACTGTAAGGTGCCGCCAGCCAATCAGCGCCCGCTAAGGTACCAGGACTGGCTGACAATTCCGGGGCTGGTTAGGCTTTTGCGGGGGGACCCTACGTCATTTTTTTATATATTTTAACCCATTTTTTACAGGTACAACATACAAGCAGCTTACACATATCTCACTGATGAGTTTGGCCAAGAGAAAACACTGAAATCTCAGGTGAGTAATCGTATCTAAACTCGCAAATAGGGGGAGAAATCTCGATCTGCTGCACCATCGGAAAACTCACTTTCAGCTAAACTCACTTCTTAGTAAATTTGCGAGTTGTTAAAGGGTAAACTCTCCTGAGTTTCGGTGAAGCAAAGAGAGTTTAAAAAAATAAAAACGCGACTAAACTCAATTCTTAGTAAATTTGCTCCCTACAGTCAGTTATAGATGCTGAACATTCATTACAGAAAGCTGAAATAAGATGACTACTCTATATGTCAATAACACCTAGCTACTGTATAATTAATCAGAGCATTCAACATATTGGCATTATATATTGTTAAAAAAGACATTCTGATACTAGCAGAAGATTAAGCATTGCAATTATCCAGTTGACTGTCTTATTCTACATGAAATACATGGCCTTACAGTCATAAATTACTGTCTCCTGCTCAGAGGGAGCCTTGGGCACATACACACCACATTGTGACTATATCATTGGATAACTGGAGGCATTCTGTATTACTAAGGGACAGAAGTCTGTGCATTAGCTGGTGCTTTTCAAAGACTTCATTTTATAAGCTGACAGCAGTCCCTGAGTAGTGTAAAATTATGCCAGCTTGAGGTACATTTGTGTCTAAAAGAAGAATCTGACCACAATAATATACTGTATGACAAGTGAATGTAGGCAATGCTGTGCTTTGGATTTGCTACGGTACAGTATGTTTAAAATCTTTCACACATTTTTAGAATTTGCATTGCTTAACACTAAAGGTAACTTTGTAATTGTGTTCTACATGAATAGATTTTGTAATAGTGTTAAACTTGCATTTGATCAAAAAGTATGAAAAACAACAACAGAAAAGATCAACTGTACAAAACATGTTGGATCTATTTATTTCATGCCATTTTTCCAGGAAAACACCTTACTCGTAATTGCCTGCTCTCCCAGAATGTCGAGTAGACTCACAAATTTCGAGGAGTTCCCCATAAAGTAGTCCATACTCCCAGAAGTGATTCTGCTAGGGGTTTTAAGCCATGATTTCTGATGAACTGTGTCCTCATGGTTCCATCACCCACTCCGCAATGCTACAAGAGGAATCAGTATGAATTACCACTGGACCCCTTGCCGGCGGTTCAAACAGCCAACCGCTGTCGGGAGGAAATCCCGATCGTCCCCAGGTAAGTATAAACTAACCTATTTTTTACCCTAACCTCTCCCCACTGTGCCTAACCCTAATCCCCCCTCTAAGTGCCTAAACCTAACCCCCCATCCCCGCCGCCTAAACCTAAATCCCCCAGAGGGGTGCCTTTCCTTAAGTCCCCCCTGGGGGTGCCTAACCTTAGCCTAACCCTAACCTCCTGGGGGGGTGCCTAACCCTAAGTCCCCCCCGGGAGCCCTAAACTTAACCCTCCCCCCCGCGGCACCCAGCATCCGCTCGATCGTGATGCCGGGCGCTGGTCTCCTGGCATCGGTAAAATGACAGGCGTCTAGATTTAGACGCCTGTAATTCGTCCCTCATCGGGATTAAATTGTCTGGAAGCCGGCAGTCGACATTCCATCCGCCGGCTTCCTAAACGTATACCCTACGAAACATTGGTGAGGTTAGACAAAATTCATGGTGCCCTTCCCCACTCCCCTCGGACGTGACTGATATCCCAGGTGACAGATTAAAAAAGTCAGCAAATATGACTTTACTCTATGTTGATAATTCCATTCAGCATTTACCAAGTATGAAGAAGTAACTTTAACACAGTAATGTATTAGACTTGTTATAGCATACAGTAACCGGCTGTTACTTCTGTGTTTTCTATGCATTGACCACTTCCCAGCATTGGAACTAGTCTGAACAATGACTACCTTTGAAATTGTGATTTCATTTTTAGTAGAAATTAGCAGTTTTGGCTATGATCTTCCCACCAAGTTGAGTCACGTTTGACACATCTGTCCCTTTAAATTTCCTTGCAAGTCAGTGCGCAAACCCCTAGAGGAGCCGCGCCTGCACTTGCAGCCACCAAGGAGGGGAGAGAGAAGTCACCGGGAGCCGAGACACTATCAGCAGGCACCAGGGACTCCCTGCCCGTTGCCCTACACCGACCAGCACCCCAGCACTGCCGGACCTGGTAATTGGGTGCCTTGTTCGGCCGCGCTGTGACAATATGACTTTAGCATTTACTATTAGCACTCTTCAGCCTTGTCTTTGGTACAAATGCTACTTCTGGAAACATGCATACTTATCATACTTTGCCAACTTTTGGATTCCCCCCTCCGGCACTGTGAGCATTGGGGCATGACAAAGGATGCCGGGTCAGGGGTCTGGTGATGTCATTCCGTCATCATAGCCCCATCCCCCACTATACAATGCCACAAGTACCGTCACTGCAAAGCAGTAGGGGAAGCCATGATGATGCGATTCAATACAAATTGCGTCATTGGTTGCCTGTGCTGTTCACTCAGGAAAAGGTTGGCTGTGGCTGGTGGCTCCAGCGTGTGGGGAGACTTGCCCACATTTCCGGGTGGCTGGGGGCATCATCCAATTTTTGTGAACCGGCCCCAAGTATTATACTTACACCTCTATACAACTCTGCATAGCCTGCAGTTGTGACAGTTCCGTCAATCTGCCATCAATTAAATTTCCCTATGTGACAACACCTCATTACAGCCCAGCTACGTCCCTTTAGTTGTAGGTGCAGATGTACTTGCAGTACATACAACCCTGTATACCCTTGTTTTTAGAGAATGCACAGTGCAAATACCTCAAGAGGTGTATGTTCAACTCTGCCCATATGAGTTTGTCATACTACCTTTCTTGAACTGGCAGCTTCTTGAGATGTATGTAAATATGCTTTGGGGAGGAACTTTCTTATATGCACTTGGTGTGCAAATGTGGGCAACTTTAAATAAGCCCCAAGATATAAGCTTTTTTCCTAAGACAATATTACACACTAATTAATATTACTTAATGTCTGAAGTTTGCACTACCTCTCAACATTTTATTAGAGATGTGTGCAGATCCTTGTGGTTTGGTTTTGGTTCTGGCAAAACCACCCTCAATTGTTTTGGCTTTGGATTTCTTTAAAAAATTATATTAATAGCTAAAATCATGTAACTTGGACCTGCCTTTGTTGTTACAGTGTTATTAAAATTAATTAACATTAATAACAATAATTTCCAGTCACATTACCAGTACGTTTTTACCACCTCACAGCTCGCATTCTTGTTTTCCTTGATATAGCCCAAAAGGCTGCAGTGAGCTGGCTATCTAAAGGCCAATAAATGCGATTCAAGTCAGTAACAGATAAGTAGAAAATAAAATATTACATTAATAAGTTAATTAACTAATAACAAACTTTTCAAACCAGAAAATCGCAGGACTCAGGCAAAATACCGGTGATTGGAGGTTCAAGGGAATTTATTAATTAAAAAATCAGGGAGAAAATAAAAGAGAGTTTCATTACCATTAGCTCATCCCTTCTGGAACCCACCATTACAGAAGTCTTGGTATGTTGTAATAGCTGGCAAAGATTTTCTTCATAGACTTTGTAGTTTATTTTGCTGCAAATCTGTTTTTCCACATTATTTGGAAGTAGCCTTTTACGCCGACCGCTCACAGGGAGGTGCAGCTTGACAAATGTGATAATCACAAATCACTTAAAGATACAGAAAGAAAACATATCAAATGCTTCTCCACTAAGGTACAGTCTAGAAACTGACTGCACATGCACAATAAATAAAAGACAAATCAGTGCATACCGCACAAAGTTCCAAGAATAATCCTTATGATGGAAAGTAGTTTCCGCCAATGCAAAGTGGTCCCTCTTATTTTTCCAGTGTATACTTCAACACTTAAATAAGTTAGTGTCACAGGAACTCCAAATGAATCAGAAAAGGGAACATACCATAACTAATACCATCACATTTATTTGTGGATCAAACAAAGATATACAAATGAATAAACACATGATTAAAATGAATTAAAATCATAGATAAAGTAGCTGAGTACCATAAGAGATCTTTTGAGAAAGGCACAATGACTCGCATAAGGGTTGGTCCTCCTACCCCTGGAGCAATATCACCTTCCTTCTGGTAATATCCCTGTGTCCTCTGTGGCAACAGCTCCTCCATAATACACCAATGCATTTCAACTCTTGAATAGGACTTTGAAGAGTTGAAACTCATTAGTGTATTCTGGAGGATCTGCGGAATTGTTTTGTTTCATCTCCTCCTTTAGCTTCTCTATCTGCTTTCCACTAGTTTAATCAAGGGTATGACCTAACTGAGACCGGCTGTATCTGAACTCGCTTCATTGGTTACAATATCAAATGGTTTCAGTAGCTTGTATCAAACTGAGAGTATTCTCCAGTGTACTGCAGTAAGGTAACATGTCCACCCCTCTTCCTATGTTATAGCTTGATGTGTTTGTTTGGATGACTTGTTGATGTTCATCCAGTCACTGAAGTATATAAAGGATGGAATTCCACCTAGTTACTACCTATTGCTTCAGTTGGTGGCATGGCAAATGGAACTGTTCTTGCAGCTGCTGCAATCTTCTACATGCATGTGCTGAATGCTGAAAATGCCCAGAAGGCTTACAGGCCACAGAGGGTATCTCCTGCATGCTCCTGTAATTTAAGAAATTCTGAATCACAAAGTTTATAGTGTGCGCAAAACATGGTAAATGTTCTAATTCACCCAGTTGTAATTCTTACTTGCGTTTTCAGAAATGACAAATCCTTAGGATTGTCTTGGTGATGTAAGCCATTTTGCTATCACATCCCTGAGTTTTTCTAACAGGTTGACATTGGTATGCCTTTTAGTGAAGCCAGTGATACAGAGCGTAGCCCAAAAACCCTGTGGGCTGTCAGTCATGTAATTTTTAGTTTGACCAGTACTGCTTGTCCACATATCTGTAGCTAACATAACTGTCATGGTTTCTCTGATCCATTGGCAGCTCTCACACTTGGTTCCTCTTGCAAATATATAACTCACAGATACAAACTATCTAGATAAGGAGCAATAGCAAGAAATAATTGCAGCTCCCAATCAGTATCCCGAAAATACTAATTGTTGGTAAAATTCAGAACAGCACGCAATGGTTCTCATGTTCATTTAATAAAGCATAAAAAAAGCAAACATTATACCATAGTTACAGTATTAAGACCACTCAATGTGGTTAAAGGTAAAAAAATATATATATGGAAAAAGTTAATTGAGTCCTGATTATTAGTTACTATCCACTCTGGTATAGAACTCCGGTACAGTAAAACATTCCACTTTTGTATGGTATGAAGATAAATATTGTAATTCACTTTTATATAAGACAATGATGAATATTCCAATATGTAATAGACAACACGATCGTCCGTAAGCCCAGAATGTTGGCATTATACTCGACCTCCCCACCGTATATTCACCCCACCGCTAGTGTAGATCTCAATTCCCGGTAGCAGTCCCAGAGAAGCCGTGGTGTGAGGCTAGTGCCTCAGTGAATTACGCTCCCCATATGATGTAAAGGGCATCCACCTGATAAAGTGATGGAGCAATGTTTGTAGGAGCAACATGTCATCGGATGTTTTTAGGCAGGGAGATGAACCTCAGATTGAAGGGAGGTGTATACTTAAGTCCACGGTGTCACACTCAATCACAGTCAGTCGCCGGAGTATCAAGCAGCAGTGGACAGACCTACAAAGAGCCCCTTCCTCTTGCAAATTATTGTTTCACAGACAATTGTTGTGTGAATCTACTAGCCTTCTTGTTCCCCTTCGGTGATAAAGATCCATCCCCAGCAGCAGTAGCCTGTCAGTTATCCTTTGCAATTTAAATGCAGGACTACCTCTGATCATTAATGAGGAGGTTGATGATAAAAGGTGTTGGCGGTGAAGTTTGCATGTGCTGGGATCTATCCCTGCTGATGCTGGACTGCTTGTTATTATTTTACATGATTTTCCAGATTTTGATGCATAATTTAAATGAACTTGTTGCAAATGACGTAACAGGGGAGGAGGTGTCTATGGGCTCTATTTATCAACACTATTTTTACCAAAATAATGTGAAAAAGGGTGTTTTCACACCCTTTTCACATTATTTTAGTATCACCTATAGTTATTACAGGGCAATTGGAGTAGAATTCGTAAAATTCTACTCCAACCCCTAAGTATCACTTATTTTTAGTAAGCAGATCGCATTTCCCATAACTGTAACGGGAAATGTGATCTGACTATAGTTACTAAAAATAAATGTGAAAAAAATACCGGGGAAAGCCCTGTGATAATAACGCCACCTGGAGGTGGCGTTATCCAGGGTTTCCCCCAGTTACCGGCCTCCTGCCCTGCTCTAACGGGGAGAGCAGAGCCGGGAGTTGGTCCCTGTAATCAGCTGTGTGGTCTAAACAGACCGCAAGCTGATTACTGTAAAAAAAAAAAAAGAAAAAAAAAATTACTTACCTGACTCCAGTGACCGGTGATCGGGCCTCCGGTGATGTCTCCCCTCCGGTCAGCTGGTCTCCCACAGTGCACTGCTGCCCGGTCATCAGGTGATCGGGCCCTAGTGCAGTATGGGAGATCACCTGACCGGAGGAATGGAGAACATCACCGGAGGCCTGGAGCATGCAGGTAAGTGTAAGTAAGGGGGGGGGGAGGGGGGGTCGCGGGGGGGTCCGTGATCGCGGGGGCGGGGCTTAGCGCCGGGGGGTAGCAGCGGCGACTGGTCGGCGCATGCGAGGGCACTAAATAACTATATTTTTTGCGAAAATACCGTGATAAGGCTCCAAAGGGGATTAGCAGGGACAGAGCTTTATCGCAAGCTCTGTCTCTGCAAGGGATTTGTAGTATATCCCTGTGATATTGCCTGAATTCGCAATGCGAATTCACTCGGTAATATCACACTACAATCTGCATTACCAATGCGGATTGAAGTAAATAGAGCCCTATATGTTTTACATTCCTACCTCTACTTACATAGACAAACGCAGGGGGGTTTCTGTCTGCCTGGAAACCCTGGAAACCCCCTCCCCAGCCCACACCATGACTACAATAGAAATAGTAATATAATAGATTGTTACTAGTGCTGCATGTTCTTCTCAGTATCACAAATGAAATAATTAGCACCACCTGTGGATTGTTTAACATGTATCAGCCAGTAATAAATAACCTGTGCACCAACTAGAAGATCTGGAAAACATGCACTGTTAGAGATGCACTGCTATAGAGCCCAATATGTACATATTCAGTATGTCCAGGGCAGTGCTAGGTTCTTCTACTGCTCCTCCAGGCTCCCGGACTTGCTCCAGTAGTCTGGAATGGTGCTCACATCTAAAATACATACAGTACATTCAGCTCAGGCAGGATGGCCCTACTGCTGCATCTTATGGCTTACTGTGATCACTGGTCCTGAATATGCTGGCGTTAATACACACAATACACTTTGTATGACGCTTACTTAAGCTGGTTAAGTACAAATTCTGCCCTCTTCATTGACAGGCCATACTCGCTGTAAAATTAAGCATTTGGAAACTCCCCTCTGGAAATCCTGCGTTTGCCACTGACTTATTTTTGCACTACAAAGAGGTAGCTTTTTTGGTCTTATGCCCAGGAATGCCAATTTGAGTCTTAACATTGGCAACAACTGCTGCCACTGGTGGCTGACTTACTTTGACACAAACAACATCCTTCTTCTGCATTTTTTCAACTTGTTCTTGTCTAACACATTCATCCTCCTCCTCCTCCACCTCTTCCGTGTCAGATACACAATTATCCCCCTCATCCTGTTGCACTTCCACATTAACATCCTTAATTCTATGTCTAAACCATCGTCATCATTATTTTTACTACTGTTCATCCTCACATTGGCAGACGGTTGAGAAATAGTGGAAAGACTCTTTGCTATGATTACAGTGGCACAATCAGTAATGTCAGACTCACACATAGCACTCTTGGACATCCTTAGACTCTCCCTAGGGATCTGTGAACACATAGTTTGTTTTAAACCTTAGTGTTCTTTCTGTGCACCGATTTGCCTGTTTTAAAGATGACACATCTAGACTCAGGGTCTGTTCCAGACCCATTTGCTCTGATGCGTTGGCCCATAGCGGGCCGATGTTTGCAATATGCGCATGCGTATAAGTCGCAGTGCGTGTGCACGAACCAGTCCATGCGAATGCCCCTTGTACATACACGCCTTGCTAGAATGAGTGACAGGATGAGCTGTTTGTGGGTGGTGACGGGGGTGGTCGATGGAAACGGGGGGGTGGTTGTGCGAATGCAGGCGTGTCTGTGCGT
Organism: Taudactylus pleione; assembly: GCA_031769625.1. Taxonomy (NCBI): domain Eukaryota; kingdom Metazoa; phylum Chordata; class Amphibia; order Anura; family Myobatrachidae; genus Taudactylus; species Taudactylus pleione. Next base: position 8,822,441 of record JAUIMM010000281.1, on the reverse strand, counting down.
CTTAACGCCGTTTCAGAGGCATGCATAATTAAGACGCAGGGTCATAATACACGTCACATGGCTGAATTATACACTGAAGCACTCGCAGTGCTTGCGGTAGGGTATGGTCAGCCACAAGTGCTGCGTATGGGTCCGATGGTACTCGATGTTACTGATTTTTTAATACACTTCCTGGAGATGACGTGTATTACTAAGGGAAAGTGGGCGTCTTAAGACAGGCTGGTGGGCATCTAAATACACACCGCGATAGCACGCCAAGACATAGTGGCCATGCTAATGTCTTGCCGTGCGATCGCGGGATTTGCATAATTTGGCATCTGAAGGCTGTGTGCGAACGCATCTAGTGAGCGGGTCTGAATTGGGCCCTCAGAGTGAAAAGGTGGTGCATGAGAGGTTACAGAAGATGCCTGTCTGCGTTTGGCTCTGGCTTTCGCAAAAAGCTTTCTAGTGCAGTGGTTCCCAAACAGGGTGCTTCAGGGCACTTGCAGGTGTGCCAAGGCTTGATGATTCAGGACCAAATAAAAATAATTATGGTCAATGTGATAGATAAAACCAGTACTTGTGGCTGCCAAACATAAAATATGTGGACAAACAGAAGCACAACTCTGTCCACCACCACATAACTGACCCTAAGGGTGACATACTGTATAAGCCCAATTTACTTCATTTATAATATTTTTGCAGAATTTCTCACTAAGAAACTGGCATGTTGGCAATTTTACATTTTTTGGAAGTAACTTTTATCTTCATACTGTACTTAGAGGTGATGTTTTCTTAAAGATTGTCAACATTGTTTAGATTTGGAGTGTCCTTTTTTTTACATCTTCTTACTCCTTGACAGTCTTTAAAAAAAGATGTTGACCAAGGACAATAATAATAATGGCAATTTTTTTTTTTGACAGTAACATTTCCTTGCACCTTGTTTCCTTTTTAGAAAACAGAAAAAAATATTTTTATAGACTTATAACCATACCCAGTAAGTACAATAATATACGCTGCAAAATACATTAAATTATTTAAATTATAAAAGACTTGAAATGTTTTTGTCACCAGAATTTTTTGTTTCTCTTTTTCTACTTTAATTATTTTACAGTGGAGCTGACTATAGAGACAACCACCCCCAGTAAGTACAGTAATATACATTGCCTCTCAAAAACACACACTCTTGAAATATGATTTCAATTTATAAAAGCTTTGAGTTTTTTAGACACTAGAAATAAATTTATTTTTTGCACTTATTATTTTGGGGTGCACCTGACGTGGACACAACCACACCTAAAATAAGCTGCCTCTTCGAAACACAGACTCTTGAAATATGAGGGTGGTTCAATAAATTAAATAACAAGACCTCTCATTGCATACATTTATTGTACTCCTATATTTAATCAATAATATGGCCTTGGTACACATTATTTATCTGCGTAGTCCCTATACTTGTCTAAGCATTTATTCCAAAGGTACACCAAGGCATCTATCCCGACATAAAATAAATCAGTGTCAAGTGCCTGAAGCCTCTACATGATGGCTTGCTGAACTTCACTGTCATTTGAGAATAGCCTTCCACTCATCCATCTCTTTGGACCATTGAAGAAGCAGCTATAATTCGATCCTAGGTTAGGGCTGTAGGGAGGATGGTCCAGTACCTCCCAATGATAGCACTGTAACAACTAATCCGTGCGGTTGGCTTAGTGTGGGCTGATGTTATTGTGCAGCAATATGACACCTGTTCACCGCAACCCTGCAATTTCGAAGAATTGCCCTTCTGGCTTAATGTGTCACAATAGCAGACAGCATTCACAGTATCTCCCTTTGTGAGGAAATCAACAAGAAGCATGCCCTTGTGGTCCGAAAACATGGTCACCATGACTTTCTTTGCTGATGGAATTGTTTTGAATTTCTTTGAAGATGGGGACAATGCATGTTTCCATGTCATGGATGCTTTTTTTTGTCTGTGGTGTCACATGATTCACCCACATTTCATCGCCTATAACAGTATGCTGCAGGAACTGCACTCCCTACTCATGGTACTGCATCAAGTGCATGAGAGACAATCCCAACAATTTGGTTTTGTACTTTGGTACCCAGTGTGAATACTTTTTCCTGTACCCCATTTGCTTATGAACGATGTTGTTCACAGTACCTACCTACTGCAATATTGCTAGCAATATTACTAACTCGAATGCATCTGTCCTGAATCAGAACTTCAATGTGGCACAAATTGTAATTGGTGGTGGACATGCTTGACTGGCTGGATCACTGCTCATCTTGAACGTCTGTCCTGCCATTATCAAAGGCAGTGCAACAAACCCAAACCTGTTTTCGAAACATGATATTATCACCATACACACTGACAAGTTAGCAATGAATTTCAGCTTTTGATTTGCCCATAGATGCAGAAATCTGATCACACTACACACCTCAATGTTTGACCATGTTTCCGCAAGCCCCGCTTTCTTACATCTGTGCCTCATATTAGTCATACTGTTCCAACAACAGTCTAATGCCCGTAAGGGGAAGCACTTGTCTACCTGCTCTGACCTAGCAGGACATTAGAAATAGAGAACCTTACACACGTGAGAAGTCTTGTTACAGTACCTTGCTTATTGAATCACCCTCGTATGATTTAAATTGAATTATAAAAGGCTTAAAATGTGTTTTGAAACCAAAGGGGAAAAAAAAGTTTTTACCACTTTTATTATTTTGGGGTGCAGCTGATGGGCACATCACACCCAATAATTACAGTAATATATGCAGCCTCTCAAAAATATACAATTGTCTTTTGAAATTATTATTTAAATTGAATTATACAAGAAAAGCTTTTTTTAAACTGGAAAAGATGTCTTCCTTAGGGTTCAGCTCATTTAGACACAGCACAGTATTTTTTGGATAACTAAGTTTGAAATCACACTGAATTTGCCCTCATACCTTAGTGACAATATATAAAGCAGTATAGATAGATATTCTTGTGAAAAACAATTGTTGTGCTATGTAGAGATTTTCTCACCCACCATCTTTTTGCAATGAAATAATCAAGTTTTAAAACTTTAATGACCCAGTCATCTAAGGCTCTTTAGGCTCCCCTATTTTTCTCAACCATCGCCACTGAAGTACATGACCCTTTCTGCCACTGCGTCCCATCTGCATAAAATAAACAAGTGCATTAGATCATTATTTTTTTTTAAATATGACTGTTTATGCTGGCAGGAAATAATAATGTAGTACAATGAACATGCTGCCCCTGAATTGCCACTGTCCATGCAATACTGTATCTAGTAGAATGTTATGATTGTTTTGTAGACACATATCGGCCAATATATCGGGTGCCCGTCAGCCAGTGTGTACCAGCGATATGTCTGTGAACGACATATCGCTGTCTGTGCCGACCACCTGTACACTTGCAGCAGAGGCCACGGGGAGAGAAGCGCGACACGCCCCTGGCCAATGGGACCCATGGCCAGATGCCAGATGATGGTTGTTCAGTGTGTATGAAACTATGAACAACCATCATCTGCAGAAATATCTCTCAGGTGTGTATCCAGCTTTGGGCACTGATATTGAAAACAAACATGACACAATTTTTAAAATAGAAAATAAAGGTAAATACCAAATAAAATAAACACCCCCCAATATTATAATTAGTAATTACCTAAAAATATACTTCACTGGATCAGATGCACAAGTTTTCAAGGAATTGGTGACCAACCAAATTTTATTGAACTTGGAGGAACAATTTCTGACCATATACTGTAAGTTTATAAATTGAGTGATCCTGTGACTGTTCGTTAGAGTACGCCCTTACATCGCGCGTGGCATTCGCCGTGCGCGGGCGCAAATGGGGGTGTGGCCTAATTACCATAGGCCACGCCCCCTATGTAACGTTATTTGAAGGCGTGCCCGCATGGCATGACTCCAAATAACATCAGGCTGGGGGGAGTCTCACTAGCTGGGCTTCCCCCAGCCCTCTCCCATCACTGATTGGATGCCGCACGCATCATCCATTCAGACTCTGGCACTGTTTTTTTACTCATGGTCTGGCTGATGGCACTGACAGGCAGGCTGTATGTGGTGGGGTGCGGCACGCCGGCACATAATCACACACACACACACACACACACACACAGTCTGCCGTGCCAGCAGCCAACCTGAGCCCATGGTGATGCATTCACTTATCGTCTCTCCTCCGCACGGACGCCCTCGTTGCATCATCTCAGGGACCAGGGTGCAGAGTCAGCAGACACGCTAGGCGAAAGCGCAGCAGTGGGGTGGGTGGGCTGGGCAGAGCCCGACGTGACAGGGCCGGGCCAGCCAGGGAAAATGGCGGCTGAAAATCGGCGAGCCCACTGTGGGTGGCGCCCTCGTGCGGCCACTCAGGTGGAACATGCCTAGAGCCGGCCCTGGAGTGATGCATTAACTATTGCAATCCAAATGTATTTATTTGTCTGAATGCCCTCTTTCCATTTCATAAGCAGATTAAATAGATTTCTATGCATTTGTTCTGTTTAACTGAAACTTCCAAGCAGTTTAATCACCAAAAAATCACCCTAGATCAGAACACAACCACAACAAGGAAGAAAATTGGAAATCATTAGTTTACACCTGAAATATGCACCAGTCCCATTCTATGCATGCAGGCAGACTGCAGTAAGGCATGTCTTACGGAGTAATTTAAACTGGACTAGTTTATTTATCTTTAGAGTTTATAACAGTAATAAAGAAGGATGATAAGACCTCTTTCCAGTGTTCTTACAATTGAGAAAAATGTCTGTGCCATCTATAATAGCATACTGAAGGACTCTTACCCAAACATAGTTTATATGAAAGAAACAGGTTTTCAAGCTTTTTCATAATGCCTATGAGTTTGCGGTGAGTGAGACAAATGAATAACATTTTGTCAACTGCATGCATTTACACAGTCTTCAGAGTGGAGTTTATATTGTGTGGACAGGGCAGTCTAGTAATATATGTGTTCAGTTTATTTAACCCTATAAACTGTATTCTATATAGCAGAAGCCGGCACTCGATAAGTTGTTGTGATTGTAGCTAACCATCTACACAGTATGTGCTGAATAAAGCTGGGGATTTTCCTGGCAGTCCTGAGGCTAAATTTACTAAGCGTCGGTTTTGCTATCAATTGCAAACAATTGGGCATCGACTACAATTTAGTATCTACAAAATATGGTATTTACCAGTGGCAATTCCAGAGGTGGGGCTGCAGCACAGTCCAAAATTCAAATAGGCGAGCCACACCAACTGCCACCCCAAACGCTGCCAAACAGCACTGGCAGTTGTTGTGGCTCGCCTATTTGAATTTTGGACTGCGCTGCAGCCCCATCTCTGGAGCCGCCACTTGTATTGACTGAACATCATTTTTCACAGTCACTTTAAAATTGATGTTGATACCCACCTGTTTTTAAACCACTATCTCGCTAAAAACCTGTGAGAATCTGCCATAAATCTGCAGTGATTTTCAAGCACTGCAAAGATCAATAGACCTGTGCAGGCTTTTATGAAAAAAAATCAGTAATATGTGCTATGGTGATGGTTTACTCAGTGTCACGAGGACGTCGCGGTGATGTCATTGACCATGGACGCTGGCCAGGTGAGAGGTCCCGGTGAAGTCTGTCTCACTTAGGGATGTTAAAGTATAAAGGTAAGGTCGATTTCTTTGTTTTTTTAATATCCTGAAGATGGTGCAATAAATAGCACTGAAACGTTGATATATTACACAAGTTTTGGAGCGTTTTTTTAGGACGAGTGCCGCACCTTTGCCTTTGTACATGATTACTCTGTGAGGGCACCGTCTCCAGCCATTTACTATTTCTTCGAGTGCCAGACTGTTGGAATTGTTTATATATATATATATATATATATATATATATATATATATTAGGGGTGAGCGGGTTCGGATTTCTGAAATCCGAGCCCCCCCGATCCGAGTCCGATCCGAGTCGGGCTCGACTTTTCCCGCCTGACTCGGATTCTGAAATCGAGGCAAAACGTCGTCATCCCGCCTTCCGAGTCTCGCAGGTTTTGGATCCTATATAAGGTACCCGCGTCAGCGCCATTTTCTCACTCGGCTGTGGACAGTGAAGAGGGAGGGTGGGAGTTAGGGCTGGCTGGGCTGTGTAGTGTAGTGTAGTGTAGTGCAGAGTAGTAATGTGCTGTGCTGTGCTGCGCTGTGCTGCTGTTGTCCATAGGGGCTGTGTCCACTTCTTCAAAGTCCATAGGGGCTGGCTGGACTGTGTTGTGCAGTCAGTTGTCCATAGGGGCTGTGTCCCATCCAAAGTCCTGTGCAGTGTCCCAGTCCTAAAGGGGTGCTGTAGTGTTGTCCAGGGGGTGCTCTGTTCGTCCGGGGTGCTCCCCCCAAGTGTTAAAAAATATATATTTTTTCTGTGTTTGTGAATTGTGTGCGCAGTAGCCGCACGTGCATCAACAAAGTAGTGCCAAGCGTGCGCCTGTGTCATAAGTAAAGGGCCGGCTGGCTTGACCGTTAAAGGGTGCTGTAACCCACAAAGTGCACTAGTCTCCAACAAAAATAAAATATTTTCTGTGTTTGTGTGCGCCTTAGCCGCACGTATATATCAACATAACATAAATGGAGGACCAAACTTTCTCCGATAAAAATAAAATAGGGAAAGATCAAGAACCACTTCCTCCTAGTGCTGAAGCTGCTGCCACTAGTCATGACATAGACGATAACATGCCATCAACGTCGTCTGCCAAGGCCGATGCCCAATGTCATAGTAGAGGGCACATACAATCCCAAATGACAAAGGCCCTCATTCAGAGCCGCACGTTAACAACAGTACGCTCGTTCCGAGCGATGTTTGCACATCTGCGCATGCGTACGCTTTTTAGTACGCATGCGCGAACCAGTCAGTGCGGCCGAAAATCCTTTGTACGCTATATAGCGAGTGCCGGCTATTTTGAGTGACAGAATGAGGCGTATGTGGGTGGTAACAGGGGAAGGTGCTTGAAAATGGGGAGTGGAGATCCGAACGCAGGCGTGCTTAAAGGTCAAAACGGGCGTTTTATGGGTGTGTATATTTAAAACAGCAGCGTCATTGACCACGTCACTGGGTTATTTTATAGCCCGAACTGCACGCAAATTTGTGGTAGCAAACACCAACCACAAGAATAGCGAGCAGTTCATACGCTGGTCGATGTACTCGATTAATCTAATAAATAGCGGACATGACGTAGGATGCGTGCGGCCAGGGGGCGTTTTTAACAAATAAACGAGCGTATGTTTTGCTCGCTCGTTCAGACTTAGAGGCGTGAACAGACTGCAATGTGCGTACGGATCATTTGAATAGCCACCCCTTGTTTTTAAACGAACGACCGCAAATAGCGTACGGCTCTGAATGAGGGCCAAAGTTCAGGAAAATGACCTTGAAAAAAATATTTAAATCATCTGAAGAGAAACGTAAACTTGCCAATATGCCATTTACGACACGGAGTGGCAAGGAACGGCTAAGGTCTTTCCCTATGTTCATGACTAGTGGTTCAGCTTCAAATGACGATGGAAGCCCTCCTCCCGCTAAAAAAATCAAACGAGTTAAGCTGGCAAAAGCACAGCGAAGAACTGTGCGTTCTAAGAAGATATCACAAATCCCCAAGGAGAGTCCAAGTGTGGTGGCGGTTGCGATGCCTGACCTTCCCAGCACTGGACGGGAAGAGGTGGCTCTTTCCACCATTTGCACGCCCCCTGCAAGTGCTGAAAGGAGCACCCACAGTCCACTTGCTGATATGCAAATTGAAGATGTCACTGTTGAAGTACAACAGGATGAGGATACTGGTGTAGCTGGCACTGAGGAGGAAGTTGACGAGGAGGATTCTGATGGTGATGTGGTTTGTTTAAATCAGGCTCCGGGGGAGACAGTTGTTGTCCGTGGGATGAAAAAGCCCATCACGGTCATGCCTGGGCAGAAGACCAAACATTCCACCTCTTTGGTCTGGCAATATTTCTATCCAAATCCGGACAACAACTGTCTTGCCATATGTACCATATGTAAAGGTGAAATAAGTAGGGGTAGGGACGTTAACCACCTAGGAACATCCTCCCTTATAACGGCACCTGCAGCGCGTTCATAAAAAGTTACTGTCAAGTTCAGAAACTTTGGCTCAGACCGTAAGCAGTCCAGGGTCACCTAAATCCCTTTTTCCTGTTTTATCCAAGGAATCGGTGGATGAGGAGGATGAGGATGACATCTTGCCTCCGTAGAACCAGTTTGTGCAGGAACACATTAATTGCCAGCTTGTTTTGTGGGGGCCCAAACGAACCAATCATTTTAGCCACAGTCATGTGGCAGACCCTGGCGCTGAAATGATTGGTTTGTTAAGTGTGCATGTCCTATTTATACAACATAAGGGTGGGTGGGAGGGCCCAAGGACAATTCCATCTTGCACCTCTTTTTTTTCTTTGCAGTATGTACTGTTTGGGGCCTAGTTTTTCAAACTGCCATCCTGTCTGCCACTGCAGTGTCACTCCTAGATGGGCCACGTGTTTGTGCCGCCCACTCGTGTCGCTTAGCATAGTCATCCAGCTACCTCGGTGCAACCTTTTGGCCATAAAAACAATATTGTGAGGTGTGAGGTGTTCAGAATAGACTGGAAATGAGTGGAAATGAAGGTTATTGAGGTTAATAGCATAGGAGCAGAAAAACCCACAAATTCTGTGATTTTAGCTGTTTTTATGCTTTTTTGAAAAAAAAAAATACAGATCCAAAACACAAAACCCAGAACCCAAAACACGGAAGGGTGGTTTTGGCAAAACCAATTCAGATCCAAAACACGAAGAAAGATCCAGATCCAAAACCAAAACACGAAAAGTGGCCGGTGCACACCCCTAATAAATATAAATATATATATATATATATATATTATACACGCACGCATATATATATTTTTTTAACACACATATTTTTTTATTATTAATTTTTAACACACATACTGTATATACCCAGAAACTCCCCTCATTCACCAATTACTTCCCACCTCTGTCATGCACCAACGACACCCCGACACTCCTTATTCACTACCAACACCATAGCAGCACCCAGGCATACCCCTTTATTTACTATCATCACCCCAACAGCACTCAGATATTTCCCCAAACACTACCAACACCCAGACACTCTTCTCATACACTACCATCACCCAGGCATCCCCCTCCTATACTACTAGCACCTAGGCGCCCCCCTCCTACACTACCATCACCCAGGCACCCCTCCTATACTACCAGCACCTTGGGCACCCCCTTCCTACACTACCATCATCAAGGCACTCTTCTCCTACACTACTAGCACTAGGCACCCCCCTCCTACACTGCCATCACCCAGGCATCGCCTCCTATACTACCAGCACCTTGGGCACCCCCTTCCCACACTACCATCACACAGGCACCCCCCTACTACACTACCAGCACCCAGACACTCTTCTCCTACACTACCATCACCCAGGCACCCCCCTCCTACACTACCATTACCCAGGCACCCCCCTCCTACACTACCATCACCCAGGCACCCCCCCTACTACACTACCATCACCCAGACAACCCCCTACTACACTACCAGCACCCAGACACCCCCCTTCTACACTACCAACACCCAGGCACTCACCTACTGCACTACCATCACCCAAGCATCCCCTCCTATGCTACTATCACCCAGGCACTCCCCTCATGGGAGGGGCGGGGCCTAATCGCGGGCCGCGGCACTGTTAAAAGATTTTAAAAAATGGTTTATTATGGGGATGTGGCCGGGGGCAGTGTGTGGGGGCCCCGGGATGACCGCCCCTGTCGCCCTGCCCTTAATCCAACCCTGTCTGTGCCTCTCATTTTGACAGTCACCTTATCAACATTCAGCATGTAGACAATCACCATGTTGACATTTAGCATGTTGACACTGCTTAAATGTCAACATGGTCACAATATTGACAATTCATTTGCAATGTACCCTTAACACTAACCCTGACATCTAATGTTAACCCTAACCCCTAAATCTAGCCCTAACCCTAATGCTATGGTTGACATTATTACATAGTAAACGTGGGTATGCAGAAACAGTGCTGGACGGAAGGTGCATAGTGCTAACACTCAGTTGAGTAGGGCATAGTGTGCTGTATGTGAGGTATGCAGGGTACATGCATTCTGTTCCTCTGTACAATAAAAAGAACATCAATGTGAAAAGTGCTTTATGTGCTGACAAGAACAGTCCCAGGATGCTACAGTGTATTTGGGATTCTTCTGAATACGTCATACAGATCATTCCAGTCTTATGGTCTTTGAAGCACACTTGACACAATTCAATGTGTTTCTGTAAACCGGCAAAACATGAAAATTAATAAAAAACTAGCCTGGAGTTAGAAGATTATTTGACGTATGCTACATCTGGAAGTGGATAGTACTGCAAATTTCTTTGAAAGCAATACACTGCTACTAAATAAGTACAGATCATCTGTACAATAAGAATGTGCTGTACAGTTGCATTTTTTTTTATCTTGGCTAAACTGTACAATAATTTGTGATAGTATTTTTTTAGTTCTGTTCCCTTCACCAGCTTTGCTGCAGACAGATGTAGCCCAAGAAGCCTAATCACACCGGCCTTTGAGTATACATCAAATTTATGGCCACTGCAATATTTTAGCTAAGGCACTTTTTGAAGGAGGAATGGTCTGCAAAGTAATTAGAATGAAAAAGAGCTTCGGCTGCCTTCGGCCCAGCAAGACTTTAATCTGTCAGCTCCCCAAATTTATACTGCTGCAGAAGGCTGTGTACAGGTCTGGGGCAGGCATTTTATGCTTCCATTTAGCTAAACTATTTGTAAGCAATTTGTGCTAATCCAAGGCTACAAATGTCTTCACATAGTAAAAAGCCACCACAAGCGTAAAAGAGCACAACAAAACAAATTACAATTTTTATCACAGTTTCTCAGCTGCAATTCTAAAGAAACAGCTGCACAAGATTTACTAAATGAAAGAAACAGCATCAGATTGTGTCGTGCTTTTATTTTCTGTGGCCCGGCACTTTGATGTAACTTGGATTTTATATGCAGACAAGAGTTGATAAATTTCCCCAAGCTCTACGTATTGAATCAACCAGTCTAATGAAATCATTTAAAGAGGTGTTATTAGCAGAAATCTGCCATTCTGGCTGCGGGCCAACATCAACTAATGATAACCTCCATGATTGAGGTCACAAACGTGGACGGTTATTAATTAAAAGCAAAGCACAAACACAAGCTGCAGAGAAAATGAAATGCAAATACTGTAGACTGTTAAGTAAATGATACACAAGCTGTATCTGTCTTTATATACTGTAGTGTGTTTGTGCCCTAACATCACCAACAAGGGTCATTGTGAATTGCATGCTGGTGTATTTGCATGATGGAAAGGAAACATTAAAGTGCATCCTGGGAGAAAGTCAATCCACTGCACATGTGCTTAACTTAATATTTCTTTTTTTAGGATTGTATTTTCCACTTGTAGTGCTTGGATCAGGGGTCTTAATGTGCAAGTGCATTGCAATAAGGACTAGAGATGTATGCAGACCCTTGTTTTTTGGTCCTGGTTTTGGCAAAATCACCCTCAAATGTTTTGTTTTAGACTTCTTTAAAAAGTGATTAAAACAGCTAAACTCATGTAATTTGGACCTATTTATATGCAATCCAAAACCCAAGATTTATTTTTTAAATTCGAATTCTAGGCCTGATTCAGAAGAGTGCGCATGTGCAGCACGCGCCACACGCCTGCGCAAGCCCCGTAGTGAGTAAGAACTTCACTCGCTCCGGGGGGTCGCAAAAGAAGGGGCGGCTGTCGATGTTGATAGACAGCTCGTCCCGTTTTGTAGGCGAGTAGGGGGGATGGCTGCACAAATGGAGGCATTCACGAAGGAACGCCTGCCGTTTGTGAGCGGCCCTACTGACATCACTCGTGATGTCAGTAGTGAACTTCCTGCTCTATTAGAGCAGGAAGTCCACTCGGCATTGCAAGTGCTGAGACCCTACCTTAGGGTCGCCTTGCAATGTCGATGGTCGCGATAATCGCTGCCATCGCCAGGCCGCTCACACAAGCTCTGGGTGGTCACCCACAGCTTTACGAGCGGCCTGGAGGTGGATTTAAAAACAGCAAACGCCTCTGAATCGGGCCCTCTGAACTTTCACTAAACCCGGCTGGGACTCCGTTCTACCCGAAATCTCCAAAGTGATTTGAGCCGGGACTCAATTAGTCTCGGAACCCCAAAGTTCGGGTGCGGTTTTCAGGAAGACCGAACTGCACAAATCTAGTAAGGACACACCAAGCACGCTCCTTGGAGATACATCTCTAGATGAGTTGAATTGCGATGCGTCAAGCATCCCGCCCATGATGAGTTGGAAAGATCACAAGCTTTTATTGTTGAGTGAATATTGAAATACTATTTTATTTTGTGGGATTATTTAACTCCTCTGATATGGGGGAGATTGATGCTTGTCCTATGTTTTCAGCTATTAGTCCAAATGTCCACTCACAATGATTCTTTTAAGACATACTTCAAATTATGCTAAACCGACCAGTAATTTACAATATAAATGTAAACGCTTAAATTAATGAATTGATTGGTTCAAAAGTATTAATTTGTACGTGGTTCTGCAAACTGCATACTGTACATAGGGCTATCTTCCCTGTCCAGGGGTAGGATCAGGGACTAGAAGTGGGTATACACCCCAAAATACTCTTGTTAGACAAACAGTGTGGGTCTGGTGTCTTTTTTTTCTATTGGTCAGTTCATAGGTATTCCTCATGCATGTCTATAAAAACATGTTATTTATGTACTTTTGTTTTATGTGCGTATCAGGAGTGACCTAAATTGAGTTTTCAAGCCATTTTTCTGTTCAGTACTAGTCAGTTTTGCATCATATACAGATTGTGATCCAGTCTAGTATATGTCACTATGCTTTAGAATGCTAACTAGTTAGCTATTATAAATGTTTAGTTATGTGACCAGACATACTTAATCCAAAATACACATTGTGTTACCTTCAGTTAATACAAAATACGCACCATAAAAGTTGTTATTCCAATATTCATAATTGAGGCAACAGTGCACTACTACCGCATCTTTCTATACCAATGAGTACTGAGCAGTTTGCTTAACGCCACAATAATTTAATAGCTGCTTTGGGCTTTATTTATGAAGCAGCATCTTTTGTAAAGCATCGCTTGCCAACGTGTTGGAGGCGAAAATTTAAAATTGCACTTGAAGTCAGTGTAAAGCCCAGCGTGCTTTACACTGACTGCAGGGGCCCTGTAAATTTTTACCTCCAACCCGCCGGAAAGCGACAGCTTACAAAAGCCACTGCTTCTTAAATAAAGCCCTTTATTTTAAAATAGAAGGAACCCATCCTATGTGAGACCATTATATAAATATGGCAAAAAAAATTACAGTCTGCTTAAACTAACAACACGCAAACAATTATACATTTTTTATGTCTATCTTAAACGTACCATGTAAACATTTAGGGCTGTATTTACTACAATCCGCATATTGAATGCGGATTGTAGTGTGATATTACCGAGTGAATTCGCATTGCGAATTCAGGCAATATCACAGGGATTTACTATAAATCCCTTGCAGGGACAGAGCTTGCAATAAAGCTCTGTCCCTGCGGATCCCATCCGCACTCTAGTCGCGGTATTTTCAGAAAAAATACCGCGACTAAGAGCCCGCGCATGCGCCGACCCACCGTCGCTGCTACCCCCCACCGACACTAAGCTCCGCCCCCAGCGCTAAGCCCCACCCCCACGATCGCGGACCCCCGCGACCCCCCCTCCCTTCATTACACTTACCTGCATCCTCCTGGCCTCCGGTGATCTTCTCCGGGCTTCCCGATCAGGTGATCTCCCATACTGCACTGGGGCCCGATCACCATGACCGGGCAGCAGTGCACTGTGGGAGACCAGCTGACCGGAGAGGAGCCGTCACCGGAGGCCCGATCACCAGTCCCTGGATTCAGGTAAGTAAAAAAAAAAATGATTAATTTTTTTTTTCTTTTTTTTACAGCAATCAGCTTGCGGTCTGTTTAGACCACATAGCTGATTACTGGTACCGGCTCCCGCCTCTGCTCTCCCCGTTAGAGCAGAGTGGGAGCCCGGTAACCGGGGGAGACCCTGGATAACGCCACCTCCAGGTGGCGTTATTATCACAGGGCTTCCCCCGGTATTTTTTTACAATTTATTTTTAGTAACTATGGTCGGATCACATTTCCCATTACAATTATGGGAAATGCGATCTGCTTTACTAAAAATAGGTGATACTTAGGGGTTGGGGTAGAATTTTACTAATTCTACTCCAATTGCCCTATAGTAACTAAAGGTGATACTAAAATAATGTGAAAAGGGTGTGAAAACACCCTTTTTCACTTTATTTTAGTAAAAATAATCTTAATAAATAGAGCCCTTAGTGTAGGGTGAAAAACGGGAACTTCTGGATTTAATAACTGGTTGACCATTTGGCAGAAATAACATCAATCAAACATTTTCTGTAGGCGTGGATCAGACCTACAACACAGTCAGGAGGAATTTTAAATGATTCCTCCTCACAAAACTGTTTCAGTACAGCAATATTCTTGGGCTGTTTAATGTGAAAAGCTGTCTTTAGGTCATGCGACAGCATCTCAATCAGTTTGAGGTCAGAACTCTGACTGGGCCACTCCAGAAGGCAATTTTTTCAGTTGAAGCCATTCAGTTGTTGATTAAATTCTGTGTTTTGGGTTGTTATTGTTGGAAATATGCATATACAGGTGCGGTGGTATGGCAGAGTGATGTACATACTAGCGGAATGCCTTATCACTACAGACAGTCCAGTTGCTTAACCAGTGAGAAGATATTAGAAGATAGGTGATGTACTCCCTGTGATACAGTGGTTGTAACTGAGCGGAGCAGGATTTTATACAGCTCACCAGCAGGTGAGTAAATACTTCTAGGAGGTAGCGGTGCACGATGCTGGAACAGCGCTGTAAGCAGTAATATGCCAGGACTCAAAGGGAGCTAAGTGGGAGATGTCCGCCACCCACTGTGTCACTCTTTCACAGTGAAATTCAATGTACAAGGGGCTGCATCTGTGTTTGTAAAGTAAACTACCTTGTCTGCTGCTTATTGGGAACATGG
This sequence comes from Taudactylus pleione, assembly GCA_031769625.1. Lineage (NCBI taxonomy): Eukaryota > Metazoa > Chordata > Amphibia > Anura > Myobatrachidae > Taudactylus > Taudactylus pleione. The sequence goes on along the minus strand of JAUIMM010000281.1, from coordinate 8,807,297 downwards.
GATCCTCCAGAATATGGTAACACTCATGTATAGAATTCCATGGCACATAACTGGTAACTCTTTCAATACTGTAATATATATATACACTATGTAAAAGTGAAAATGTGTCCTTCTGTTTGTCTTGTTTCTATACAAATCCACAGTTTACAAGCCAAGATCATGAAATTTTCCATACGAGCGTATTAAAACTCGGCGGAGGCAACTAGAAAAATTTTCCATTTAAATTAATTACTGTTACTTTTTAATTCATTAAAAACCACAATTTTTGCATAGCATTCACCCTCTACAGGTCAGGTCCAGAATTAGTAAAGGATTTAGCCAACAGTTTACAAGCCAAGATCTCTCATGGTTTTACTTCTACTGTTTGGTTTATTGTTAGATGCAGATTTGGACACCATTCTTCTTGGGCCATCTCCAAGGTCAATAATAAAAATATAAAAATTTTATTTTTGTTTCATTTCATAATTTGATTTTATAACATGCATTTTGCAACATAGTAAGGAATTCTGGAATTTTATTCTGTAGCATATAATCTAAGTCTCTGAACATCATTTACTATGGCTCTCGCATGGAGTTTACAGTACCTTTTAAATGCTATATGAATTTATTAGGGATGAGCGGGTTCGGTTCTCAGAGAACCGAACCCACCCGAATTTCAGGGATCTGGGGCGATCCAAGCCAAGCTCCGTTTCCCTGCCTGCCCCGGATCCCTTACCCAAGGCAAAACCTTGGGATGCCACTGTCGGGTCGCGAGGTTTTGTATTGAGCGGGCTTAACGCTGATTGGCTCTCAGACAATGTTCGTTAAGCCCATTTATTATGCACACAGGAAGCAAACAAGATGGTGCCCACCATCCCTCGCTGCCTGACACCGCCGGCACCCCCTGCTGCCAGACACTGCCGGCAGCTTCACTGGCAGCATCCCCTGCTGCTGACACCGCTGGCACCCTTGCAATGCTGCCCCACATACTGAGGACACCGTTAGCGACCCCCACATTGCCGGCACTCCTACACTGAGGACACCACCAGCAGCCCTACACTGCCAGCACTGTCATCACACATGCACTGAGCACACCACTGGCACCCCCACTCTGCTGACACCGCCAGCACCTTGCATTGAGAACATCCTTGCACTGCCAACACAGTCAGCAAACCTGCACTGAGGACACCGCTGGTACCCCCACACTGCTGACATTGCCGACACCCTGCATTGAGAACACCCCTACACTGCAGACACAGTCAGCAAACCTGCACTGAGGACACCACTGGCACCCTTGCACTGCCGACATCGCCGTTACCCTTCACTGAGGACACTGCCAGCACCACAGCACTGCCATTCCATGTACTGAGGACACTGCAACCCCCGCACTGCTGACACAGCAAACAAACCTGCACTAAAGACACCGCTGGCATCCCCGCTTTGCTGACACCACCGGTACCCTGCACTGAGGACACTGCCAGCACCGCAGCACTGCCATTCCATGTACTGAGGACACCATCAGCAACCCTGCTCTGCTGACACTGCTGTCACAGTAAGTGCACTATTGGTGTATCCAACCCACACTGTATCTGTGTTGGAAATTGGAAGCTGAACTGCCACATGTTAGTGCCGCCCACTGTGTCACTTAGCTTAGTCAGCCAGCTAGCTAGATGCAACCATTTGGCCTTAACTAGATGAAAAAATAATATTGTGAAGTGGTCAAAATTGATTGGAAATGAGTGGAAATAAATGTTATTGAAGTTAATAATACTGTAGGAACAAAAACAGGTTCATTTTATGTGATTTTAGCTGTTTTTATGATATTTTAAGAAAAAATCCAGATCCAAAACCAAAAACACAAAACACCAAGGAAAAAAAAACAAAACCAGATTCAAATCCAAAACCAGGCGAGATCCACATCCAAAACCAAAACACAAGGGTCGGCGCACATCTCTAGAATGTATAACCACTATTGATATTAAGCCAGGCTTATTATGAGTCTGAATATGGTAAAAATTTACATCTGCATCCATGAGGAGAGATCCATCTGATTTACAATCAGGCCCATAAAGATGGCAACTATACTGGGATGCAAAAATGCAGCTCTGCAGCACAAATTTTTATTTATACTTGCTCATGCTTCAGCTTACACAACTACATGGTGTCAACAGTGGCGACCAAACTTTTTTGTCTACCTCCTTGGTTGCTGGTCCGCACCATGGAATGCTCAGAGGCTACTTCCGGTTCATTCCTTTGTCAGCCCCTGAAGGGTAAAACCGATTGGATGAATCCTATACACCGTGGAGACCCTGAATGCC